>JAVJIF010015251.1:0-122819 GCA_038442645.1 Agave tequilana | reverse complement strand
GTTCGCGCTTTGACTTTCTTGTTGAAGGCTCTGGTGATACGAGCTTGGTAAGCTCGATTTGTTGTTGGGCCTGCAAACGCTTGTCGTCTAAGGCTTCCAACTCCTGGAGTCGCTGCTGATGCTTCTCCTCAGTTGTCATTTCCGCTGTCAAGGCGACGCATAGAGAGGGAATTTGTATTTCCAATGGAAGGACGGCTTCGCATCCGTATACTAAGGAAAATGGCGTGGCTTTAGTTGGGGTTCGCACCGTTGTGCGTAGGCCCATAAGCATTCACCCAGCTTGTCGTCCCAGTCTCGTTGACTTTTCGAGACGAACTTTTTGAGAGCTTGCCAATAGTCTTGTTGAAGGCTTCTGCAAGACCGTTAGCAGCAGGATAGTATGCCGTTGAGGACACACTCTGGATTCTGAACTTCGCGCAGAATCTCTGGAAAGCCTGGCTGATGAACTGGGGTCCATTGTCATGGATGATACGCCGAGGCACACCGAAGCGGTAAATAACGTGATGTTTCACGAACTTAATCACGTTAGAAGATTTCACCTCTTTCAAAGGGATAGCTTCGGCCCACTTAGAGAAGTAATCGGTTATCGCTAGAATGAACCGATGTCCTTTCGATGATGGTGGGCTGATAGGGCCAACCACGTCCATCCCCCACATTCAAACGGCCAAGTAGAGGTCGTTGAGTGGAGGTACCCTGGTGCTTGATGGATGAAATCGCCGTGTATTTGGCAGGCGTAACATCTCTTAGCATAAGCGACAGCATCGGCAATCATCTTGGGCCATAGTAACCCATCCTTTGGAGTCGATGTGCCAATTTCGGGCCAGGTTGATGAGCTCCACAAGTACCATCGTGGGCTTCTTTCAATACTCCTTGGCTTCTTTGATGAGAGGCATCGGAGCAGATCCCGTCATGCGATCGACGATACAATGTTCGCGAATCGCATTATAGTAGAATTTGGGGCTTTCCTCCGAATGGCGGCGGCCTCCTTGGTGTCTTCGGCAGAATGTCGTATAAGACAAATCAATGTAGGAGAATCGCCAGTCTTTAAGCCCTGAAGCGGTCGACCCAAGTGTTTCTTCCGCGACGATCTTCCGCTGACCCCGGATAGTCTCCGAGGGGAATTTTTGGCAGTATAGGTCGTGGCTATAGACGATACTTTCTCCATTGCTCCAGCGGAAGAGCTAAGGAAGCAGCGAGGATGCTAGTACATCCGCATGTGCATTTTGCCTGCGCGTACATGGTCGATGTAGAAGTTGAAAACCTTTCGGCCATGTGAATTGTCGCGTTGTAGTAGGGTACTAGATCTTCATGTCTGGCCTCGTACTCTCCGCGAACTTGGCTGACGATGAGTTTAGAGTCACGTAAGTCTCGAGATTTTTAACGCCAATCTCATGGCGAATTGCATCCCAATCAAAGAGCGTTGATTCCGCCACATTGTTGAACAAGGCTCCGTTAGCGAGACAGCTCGGGGGATCACATAATTTTGTGGGGAGACAAGTACTACTCCTACCCCCGCCACTACGTGTCCCTTTGGGCTTGAAAGTTGCCACACTTGACTTTCGAACGATGTCTGAGTCAGGTAGACTTCGCCACTTCGTCTGGGAGATCCTCGTATACTTTGCTGCCCTCGGATCTGGGTGTTCAGCTAGGAAGTCTGCCACCGCTTGTCCCTTATAGCTTTCTGCGGCAGAAAGTGCATATCATACTGGGATAGCAACATGGCCCATTTTACCAGCCGGCCATTTTAGTGAAGAAGGCTTTGTCATAAGTAACCTCAGAGGGTTGACTTTTGATATGACATTTATAGTCTGCCTACCAGATAGTGTCGCATTTTCTGATGGCGAACACTAGTGCCAGACATTCCTTCTCGATCGGGTTGTACCGATGTTCGGCTCCGATCATTGTTCTACTCAGATAGTAGATGCCTGTTCTCGTCCTTGTTCATCATTCTGAGCTAGTAGAGCTCCCAGGAATGATCCATTGCTCGGACGTACACCAGGAAAGGCTTTCCGGACACCGGAGCTGCAAGGACTGTGGTTGGGTGAGGTAGTGTTTGATCTCCTCAATGCTTTTTGACAAGCGTCGTCCCAAATGAAGAACACCCTTTTTCATCAGCTTGGCGAGGGTTGGCATCTCCCGGAAAGGTTTGATATGAACCTGCGATGTACGCCAATCGTTCTTGTAATCCCCTGAGCTCCTTGAGGCTTCTGGGGGGTTGCATCTCTTGGATAGCGCGGACTTTCTCTGGATCCAAATAGATTCCTGTGGAAGTCCAAACAATCCTAGGAATTTGCCACTGGCTACCCCCAGGAAGGATTTGGTGGGGTTCATCTTCAATTGATGAGCTCGCATGATATCGAAGACCACCTTCAGGTCTGCTATGTGGTCACCTTTAGAGCGACTCTTCACCGCGATGTCATCGACATAGCATTCCACCGTTTTCCCCATTTGCTGATGGAAATGGCGTTCATGGCCCTTTGGTATGTTGCCCCTGCATTTTTCAGTCCGAAGGGCATGACGGTGTAACAATATACCCCTAGAGGAGTCCTGAAGGAGGTATGCTTTTCGTCATCGGGATACATCTTGATTTGATTGTATCCTGAGAACCCGTCCATAAAGGACATTCGCTCGAATCCACAAGTATTGTCAATCATGACATCTGTGATTGGCAATGGGAATTCGTCTTTGGGGCAGGCCTCGTTTAGATCACGGAAGTCGATGCAGATCCGGATCTTCCCATTCTTCTTGGCGACGGGGACGATGTTGGCTACCCAGTCGGGATGTTGTTCTTCCCGATGAAGCCAGAATCGATGAGCTTTCTGACTTCTGATTGAATTGCCTCCATTATCTCTGGACGGAACCGTCGCTGCTGTGTTTAACAGGCTTCATGTCCGGATTGATGTTGAGGCGATGCATAGCCACTTGAGGATCAAGTCCAGGCATGTCCTCATAATTTCAGGCGAAGACATCTATATACTCTTGTACAAGAGATATTAAATCCTTCTTCTCTGGAGGCGACAGGCCGTCACTTATGAAGATGGGCTTGGGGTGGTCTCATCTCCTAGGTTGATCTGAACAACCTTGTCATCTGTGGGTGGCTCACGCTGTTCAAAGCGGATATCCCAAGAGCATTCAAATGTTTGATCCAAGGATCTGTATCAGGTTGGATCATTTCTTCAACTTCATCTTCCAGATGGCCTGTTGAAACCATGTTTACTGAAAGCCCTTTGAAGATGTTGCCGACACTGACATCTGACTCCCATGATGACGTGTCTGAAGGGCAATCGTTGCTCGACGATTCTTGAGAATCAGAGGCTGATGGGACCGGAGTTGATACATAGCCCAACCCCCTGCGCGTCCGATATAATAATCGGGGGCCTTCCCTTTTGGCACAAAGGATCGAAGTAGCGTCCTCCTTCCTTTGCCGAAGTTCAACCCGGGTTGTTGGTTATATCGTACCCCATTTGTTTCATCATTCTGAGTGCCTTCGATTCATAATGGTCGAGCTGAGGGATTCCTCCTCGCTTTTCGATTCTTCGCGGGGCATTGGTTCAGACGAGATTCGCCCAAAAAGTATCGGTCTTTGGCCTTTTCGTCTTGCCGGAACCAAGATATAGATTCCTGCGCATCGCCATTATCCTGGTATGTCCCGAAAGATGATTTTACTGGTACATGCAATGATATCAAAGCATCCATTGCCGACCAGATGTCATCGTCTACGTCGGTAGTAGTATCCGACGGTATTGAATCGGATGCACACGCAGAAAAATATCCAAAGTCTAGACTTTCATTAATATACCAACCGCCTGCATCATCGGTGGTATTATCAACATCGAGCTTATTAGTGCTCTTTACAAGTGGTTTTAACTCCCACAGGCACTTTTCTTGCTCGGGCTCAGTGTCAGCCTCATTACCAGAGTCTGGCGCCTCCAGTTGCGGGTTTTCATCAACCGGATCCTGATATAAAAGGGAATCCGTGAAATAATTCTCGACTCCCTTGAACGGATACCTTTTGGCAACCAACGTTTGCACCTTCCCACTCGCGTCAATGTATTTCATGACTTGGTGAAGAGTGGAGGGAACGATGGAGCTGCGGTGGATCCATGGTCGTCCTAGCAGCAGATTGTAGGAAGTTGTCGGCGTCGATGACATAGCATGTCACCTCCGACTTGAGGCTCCCAATCTGGCACTTGAGCTTGATCTTCCCCATTGGACGGGTGCCGTTGGCATTGAACCCGTAGATGGTCATCTGTGTAGGGCTCAGACGGTGGGTAGGATGCCGAGGTGTTGCATGACTCGGCGGGGCATAATGCTCAATGCGACCTGGATCTACCTGAATGCGGTTCACCTCAGATGATCCGATGTAACCTGTGAAGTACAGGGGTCGATCATGTTTCCCTTTCACCTGCATATCATCTGCCGTGAAGGTGATGCGGGGGCATTCTGGAAGTGTGGAGGCAGTCCTCTACATCTTCCTCCTTCGGTACCTGGGTCACGAGGCCTCAGCATTTGCCAGAGCTTCTTGCAGAGCCTCTCTGGTTGACTTTGATAGCCTCAGGAGTTCATACAGGTGATGCGTGCCGGATGTTGCTAGTTGAGCCAAGACATCGAAGTGGTAAGGTGTCGAGGATCCTTCCGCTGCACCTTTTGGAAGGGCTCGAGAGAATCGAGTCTCCTTCTGCTTTGCACAGGTGGCTTTGCGGAGGGCTTGGCTGATTCTACGGCTGGTTGCGGAGAAGCCGCTGCCGTCTCGCCGTACTGCTTCAAGTATGCCTGTCCTGAACGGGTCCCCGCCATAGGTTGGCTGGGCTCTGCGGCCAGGACTATTGTTTCCTCTTCTGAATCAGTCAGCGAGGAACATCATCCTCTGCTTCTCGGGAGGAAGCACATACCACATGGCAGGACGAAGCTTTTGCCTTGCCTTTGGACTTCCTGTTGGTTATAGTAGTCCATTGTTGTTCATCGACGAGGTCAGGGTGGACCCACATGGTTTCCCCCTGAGGTGTAGGGACGGCTACCAAGCCCTTCTCCTGCTGCTGGTGAGGGTCTGTGTTGACCACTCTTAATTCTCCTCTTGGAATAGGAGTTACCCCCGCAGGCGTTGGAGGTTGTCTCCCGAACTGGAGAACCGACGTTACATTGGCCGTGACCTCTTCTGCTCTGGTCGGAGCTTGAGCACCTCCGCGTCAATCAAAGCCTGAAGGATGTCCTTTGAAGACGTAGCAGCTTTTGGTAGGATTTTCCAACATCCTGTGGTACATGCAGTAGTTGGGATTGTCGGTCTTGCCGACTTCCTCCGGGCGTCTAATTTCAGGAAGCTTCAGTCGATTGCTCTTGTTGAGTAGCTGAAGAGCGAATCGACGTGTTCCTCCTTGAAAGAATACTGCTTGTTGGGGCGTGGCTGGCTTGAAGAGCCACTTGCCCTGCCTGTTTGAGGTTTGGTGGGAGATTTGGTCTCCGTCGCCAAATTATCCTTCCGCTTCGTCTGGAGGAAGGTGTCTGGTGCCGGTGCACGCCTTGTCGACCTTTCCGGCCGCAGCTTGCCTTCCTCTGCCTTGACACGGGCAACAATCTCCTCAGCCTGTTCACCCTGTTGGACTAACTGCTTCCAGGTGCGGCTTTCAGCAACTCCTATTTTGAGCAAGGAGTGAGGTTTGGAGATTGTGGCGGCATGTTTCCCCAGGGTGGCCTGGGTCATACCGCTTGGGCACCGGAGTGCCGTGTCCGAAATCTTTCCACGAAAGATTTGACGGACTCCCCTCTCCGCTGTTTGGTAGCTAAAAGGGTGGGCATTGTGACTTCGGAGTCGTCTTCGAAGAAGCGTGTCAAGAACAGCTTCTCTAGATCCCCCCAGTTCTTGATAGAACCCTCCGGGAGCTTCATAAACCACTCAAAAGCCAACCCTTTCAGGGTGCCGATGAACAGTCGCGCCAGAATAACGTCATTATCTACCACATTCCCGGTCTGGGATTTGAAGTAGTAGATGTGCTGGTTGGGTGACCCCTTCCCGTCGAATGCTTGGAGGTTGGAGCCTTAAACTTAGGAGGGTATGGAACTAAGTCCCACTCAGCCGGATAGGGCCGGACCACTCCAGCTTCTTGGAGGTCCCCCTTGCGATTGGCAGCCTCGAGGCGTCGTTCCAATTGACTCATCCTCTTAGCATGAGTCTTCTCCTGGTCTTGGTCGCTTCTTGCCTGCGACGAGGGCTTGGACACATCCGAGGTAGATCGTCGTGTCTCGTCGGAAGTTCGGAGGGTGGGCTTCCTCCCTTTCTCCCTTTCCCCTTCGGCCGTCTAGGAGGAGATCTCGCTCTTTCTTCAAGCAATTTCTCAAGCATATGCTTAAGGGAGTCAATGGATCTCTGTTGAGAGGCGATTATATCATCTGGTGCTTCTGCGTCTGTTCTAAACGCCTGGCCGTCTCCTCAGGAGTGTCTGCCATGTAGGCGGAAGCCTCCTTCTCGACGGAAGAGTTTGAAGCCTGCGACTCTACTATAGCGGAGTGAGAATCACCCATTCTAATGCCGCGGGCTAAGGCATTATAGTCAATTGGGGGAATGGCCCATGTCCGGGTGCGAGTGTGTTGATACACCCCCTCCGGCTCAGAGTCAGATTCCTCTGAGTTGACCATTAGTTGTTTTCCCTTGCTTCTGCTAGTCATGTTTGCAGTAAGCTCCGGTATTCAACATCTGAGAAGGTTCTCCTCCTGTGGGAGCGTCTTCTTTTGGCTGACGGGGGAATCAGGGTCAGCTGTCTGATTAAGGACTGCTGGTGCACGCCTGATCCATAATGGCATCCAGAGAGCATATGGATGAGTTGCTGACAGCAGCATGACGAAGTGGCTTGATTGGCACTTCTTTTCCTTGTCAAATAATCCCTCAAATCCGTGGGAGGGGGATTAAAGAGACTGGTCTCGCAACGTCGAAGACGGGAGACAGTCATGTGCTGTTCAGCCTGGACGCAGACTTCAGGGACGCGGCTTTCATGACGCGGCTGTATGACGCGCACGCGAGTCTCGCGTTGCTGCCTGATGCGTTTAGGCAGAGTTGCTTGAGAGAGAGTGGGCTGCTGGGCCCCACGCCCATGAGTGCGTACTTCCTGCGTTTGAAAAGACGCGGAGGTTTTCACCCTGGCGTTTGATGAGTTGGTCCTCAGAGGACTCAACTTGAGGGTCTCGCGTTTGGGTCGCCAAACGCGGATCTTACGCACTGGACGAGGTGCGGGCAAGGCATCAGATTGTACGCCGCGTCCACCCCCAGTCAGACAACCAACGGTTCCGACTTGGGTTGACGCGCGCGTCTCCTCTGTCGACGCTCAGCATTCCGGTTGCGTCGAGGAGGTGGAGAGAAACCAACAACATCTTGGTTTATAGAACCAAGAGTGTTCACCACGCGGGTCTCCTGAGAGACGTTGACGCGGGTATTCTGCGCGACGCAGTTGATCGCAGCAGCAGTGGTGCCTGGGACCACGCGGGCCTTCTGGGAGGCGTTGGCGCGTGTGTTCTGTGCGACGCGGTTGGTCACAACAGCAGTGCCGGAGGTCACGCGGGCCTTCTGGGAGGCGTTGGCGCGTGAACTTGTCTCGGCACAGTGGGCATCGCACCCGGCAGAGCCTCAGATTGGGCTTCGGGTAGCTTCTCAGTTGAGACCCTGCGGCAGACGCGGTCTTTGGGCTCTTGGAGCCAGAAGAGAGGAACTCTTCATACTTCGCCTGGTCGAACTCGACAACGAGTGTTTCGACCATCTTCCCCTTACGGAGAACATCATCCTGCGCCACGATCTGTTCGTCAGTGACGAAAGTAGTCCCCAGCGGAGTCGCCATCTCTTGTTTGACACGGAGGGGTTGGCTGGCATAACGTTTCCTGGAATCAGATGGAAAAGATTACAGCCGGCTTAATCTTCCGGTTACAAGGGAGGGGGAATATTGAATCTTGAATTCCCCCTTTGTTTAGTGCTGGGTTCTTCGTGTGGCGGTAGAGAGTGAATCTTGTTCTCCGTTGACCGGATGACTGTTCGGACCGTCGGGGATCTTCTCTTCGGTCGGTAGAGGGAGTACTCAGCTCCGTCTACCAAAACTCTAGAAGAGGAGGTAGGCGAAGAGCGGCTAGTACTCAGTAAGCTCGCTGAAGGGTTTTCTCTCTCTCTGTCGATGATCTCTCTTTTTTGCTATTGTCTGCCTTTCCTCCGATAATTGTCGACCTAATTGTCGTCTTAATTGTCGTCCCCCTTCAATAGTGACGGGACTATTTATAGGGTTTTTAGGGGTTGTAGGGGGTGATCGTGCCCCTAAAAGTGCTCCACGATGAGGGCCAACTTCCCCGCTACATGGGCGGTGGATGGCGCCATAATCGGGGTAGTTGCAACCGAGACGCGGGCTTCGGGCTGACGCGCCTTGATGCTGAGACGCGGGCTTCGGGCTGACGCGCCTTGATGCTGAGACGCGGGCTTCGGGCCGACGCGCCTTGATGCTGAGACGCGGGCTTCGGGCTGACGCGCCTTGATGCTGAGACGCGGGCTTCGGGCTGACGCGCCTTGATTGTCACATTTTAGCCTTGCGCCTGGATCTTGATCTCTGTGTTTTGTGGCTTGTCTTGGTGATTTTTAGACAGCCTACAACCCAGACGGTGGCCATGAACCAAGCGAAACGGCAGGCAGCAGCACAGTCGGATGGACGATGTCACCCGAAGAAGAAGGCACGACACATTTCTTTAACCAGATGGTTAAGAAGCCGGCCAGCAACGCCTTCCGAGACATAGGCCGACGGGCCTGATGATGAAAGCTCCGAAGAACGTCACCCTTCCCGAGAGGACCATCTTCTTCTGCCACGACGATGTCCTTTTTCAGCATGCACCTCCATCCTTGCCAAGATGTCTTCTTCAGCAACTCCGCAATGAGCTGCCTCAGGCGCACTAGTCATATCCGGGAACAAGTAGTTCCCCCAGCTCTTCAAGCTCTTCGAGCTACCCTTGCCACCAGTGTGGATGCTGGAGCAAATGTACAAATGGCACATCAATTCCCGATATGTCTCGAGCAGAGCAGCTCCTGCTTTTTCAGAATAGCCACTCCGCCTCACAGGGAAAGTACTCCTCGTATGGAAGAGACCCGAAGGGCAAAGCAGAGATCTCCCGCATCTCATGCAGGGCCATGCCCAACTCACCAACTGGGGTGAAGAAAGTCCCCGAGGCCGGGCAATACAACTCAAGGATGGCGTAGAAGCACGCCACCTTCATCTCAATGCCGTAGCAGGTCGCCCTGACGGCCTCATGGAGGTTTTAACCTCTCTAAGTCCCCCTCAAAATGAGTGAGGATATAGTTGGTCAACTCCGCCCACCACGATCTAGGAGGGTGAACCCAACCGGGAGTCCTGAAATCGGTGCGGGTAGTTCCCGTCAACTTCGCAGAACTGAGTGCCAAAGGTCGGCGCCGCAGCTGGGTTCTCTCCTACTGGAAGGTCCCGCGATACCTTCCCAGGGTATAGCCCCATTATGCTACGAGGAGGGCCAGCCCTCGAATAGCCGGACTGGAATGTCAACCTCCCGACACTTACAGACTCGGCATTTAGGCTCACGCCCCACGCCATCTTCCGAGCCTGAGTCGCGCTCGCGATGGAAGACAAAGCAAAATGCCGCTTAGCGGACGGGAGATAGAATCTCTCGCCGTCCAATTGGAAGATCCACTGGCCTTCACCCGCCTGTAGCTGGCGATCGGGATCTGGTGCAGCATCCCCGAACATGAAGTCAGGCTTTCTGTAAGCTGACGGTCGATATCTTCAAGAGGAGCCGTAGTCAAGATGCTCCGCATGGCCTGCGGACGACCCTCCTGGATGAGCGTATCCCGTACAAGGGAGCTCGGCTCACTGAACAATGAAGCCTGCCCATAGAACTGCAAGCTGATGCTTCCGCCTGCTCGACTGGCTACACCGAACAGACTGTTCTGGAGGCCGGAGGCGTAATGAACTGCAAAAACAAAATGAGCTATGATTAGTTCACCGATCAAGTGGATGCGAAAGCTTAAAAATTCACTAAGGCATAGCCTCGCCCAGCAAGCAGGGCCTGCAAGGCGATAGCTTTGAAAAAAGCTTCACTTCATGGATAAGACTGCATCTTTGCAGAAAATATCCAAAACCCGACTTCGCTTAAAGCAGGAAGTGGTATAGCCCTAAGGGCTGACGTCATCAAAGGGCATTATGTCAAAAGTCATCATGACTGAGAGGACTTATTCAAGTCCTTTTCCTCAAACAGTACGGAGATGGCCCAAGTTATGGCTTCGTGCGAAAGCCCAAAGAAGAACTGTTCAGTTCTTACTTCCCTGGTGCAACAAAATAGGGAAGTTGAAGGGAAACGAGTTCCCTGATAAGGACAGATCATATTTGATTGTCCTAATAGCCGAGTATCGGCTCCAAAAGATGGAGACCACTCTCTAATCAGACAGGAAAATTTCTTACCGGTGATCGGTCGCTCGATGACCGGAGGAGGAGCGCCCTCCGCCGCAGAAGTCGCCACTTCTTTCCCTGCTCGTCTTTTGGCGCCATCAAAGAAATGTAAGGGTTCTCAAAGAACTCTGAAGCAAAGAAGGAAGAAGAAGGAGAGGAAGAGATAGAATTTCTCTGAAAAAGGAGATCTTTTTCTGCTCAGCCCGATCGGGCTTTATAGGCCAATCAGCGCCTGAAACGAGCCTCGAAAAGGGCGTATGCCGCCGTTTCGAATTAATTCGAAACGCCGCCCAAAGCGCCTTCTCGAGAAGCGCTGCTTCGATTCCGCTAAGGGTTAACTTCGCCCTGGCTTAAAGTGCGACTTCGCACAATCCTTCAAGAACTTAGCCGAAAGGCTTACTTTAGCCCTCTAAAAAAGGCCTGACATGCCAGTCTCGCGAAGATCACTCAAAGAAAGGACTATGTCCTTAACTCCGCATGCAGTTTAGCCCCGCTATGGCCAAATTCTCAGTGAAAGTAAACAAAAATCAGATGATCAGACGATGAACTTTCATTGATTCAAAAGCAAGGGTACATTGATATTACATCAAAGTTGTGTTTCATACAAACACATTCAGTTGCCCAATAAGATCATTTGAGGCATACAAGCGGTTTTATCTGCTCCCAGGCCAGACCACGGGACAGGAAGGGCCTTCCTCCTGCATAGGCTGTAATCAGTGGTGCCACAAGGACACGGTCATTTTTCTCCACAAAATGGCAGGTCTTGCCAGGCCATTTTTTGTTGAATCCTGGCAATAAAAACCTATCGCGCCGCAACACGTTAGATCACTATATGGGAACTAGTTTTGATGCCACGGATCTGACGGTGTGAGGCCCACTCCCCGAAGTGGATCGTCTCCGACGAAGGCCACCAAAGTTGAAAGTCGGCAACGATGTCAGTGATCTCACTGATCACCTCCGACGAAGCGGCGACCAGCCTCACCTCAGAACGAATCATCTCGGATAAGAGGCTGCCAACAGCCCCTGGGACGCGCATTCGCTGCCCCGAATTGTTCCTCCTGCTTAAAAGTAAAGCTTCAACGGGGAAGCATAAGGCAATTTTATGGCTTCTTCCATCAAGTTACCAGACTGGCAAGCATAGCTCACTGTAAGGCAAATGGAGCAGGTTAGCAGTCAAGCACAAAAAGAGCGGCAAAAAAAATACTAAGTCAGATTTTTCGGCGGCAAAGTAATCCGACTTCAGTCAAAGCAGAGGATAAGCCTCGCCTGCACGGCAACCATGGGCTGGTTCAGCAAACGCCAAGTCCTAGCCTCGCCTATACGGCAAAGTCAGACTGATCTTGTGAGAAACAGTCTCAACATTCACCAATATGGCAAGACTGGCTCAACTATTGAAGAAGCCAAGTCCCAAGTCCTGCCTGCGCAGCGGACTTAACAAGCAACGATCTTTCACTGATCAAGCCAAGATGTAGCTTCACAGAAAGCTATGATGAGATCCTTCTCTGCAGCAACCATTGCAAGATGAAGAACAAGGGAAGTTAATCTCTAAAGCGAGCTGCCAAAGCTAAATCAAGGGAAATGAGTTCCTTAAAAGCAGTGAAGTCTTCGAATGATCAAGACTTACTGGTCCTTGGCCGGTTAGACACCAGAGTGGGTTTTCCCACTAATTCAGAGATCTGAGTATCTCTCACAACCAAGAGAAGAGAAGAAGAAAGGCAAGGCATTTCTCTTCAGAGGACCTCAAGTGTCCTATTTATAGGCCCCATGGCCTGAGCACTCTCACCTCAAGTGTGGAAGCACGAGCGCATTCAAGGCATTTATTGCGCCCTGATGGAAGGGACGGTTTTCCCTTGAAACCGTGCAAAGGGAGAAAACGTCTCCCTCATAAAGGCACTTATGACGCCTTGAATAAAGGGAATATCCTCCCTTGAAACGTGCAAATCGGAGAACATCTCTCTCGATTGGCGCAAAGAAGGAATGATCCTCCTTGTAACCCCGCCCCGGCAGTTGGCTTTGAAAAGGCAACAGGAGTTCCAAAGCGAACTTATTTCTTGGAACCCAGGCGCGGAACTACCCCGACGCGAAGCTACTCGCGAACCAGTGCAATTCTTCGGCGAATGCATCCCAAAGCAGGATTGAAGGCGAAGCTGAACTCAACCATCATGGCGACGTTCATACTCCACACCACCATCACAGCAGTTCAAAGTATTTCGGAGTCTGAGCTATTGCAGACTCTCGAAAACTTTGAAGGGGGTCCTTGTTGACACTTAAAAAAGACAAGATTCTCATTGGTCCGAACGATGTCTAAACTTGTTGACATTTACAAAAGACAAGGGACAGACGAGCTGAAGACCAGTTTTCACACCCACCTCCAAGGGACAAGGAAGCGTTTGGACTCCACTGATCCAGCAAGCAGAACAGTGAACCCGATTGTTTCTAAACAGACCTCAGCAGGTCTAAGATGCTAGCATTTAGCATTACATTAGCCCAAGGAGATAGCCTCGATTGAGAGGCTAGCATCATCCAACTTCGCCAGGAAGCTAACTGATAACTTCGCCGAAAACCCTCTTTTCAGACTTCGCTAAGGATTGCCTCTAGCTCCGCTATCAGCCTGCTATGGTCAACCTTTGACCAATCAAAATCTCCTGATGAGATCGGATTCAATCTAATCAAATCCAATCGGGATTCAAATATGGCAGGTGATTGCCGCAATCTCTTGACTCTCTTGAAACGAGTAAGAGGATCAAGGAGAATCTCCCAACGATATGGAAAGGATCAAACAAATCAGAAAGATCAACCGACCTGCCAATTCTAGCTCCGCAGAAGCTATCCTAGCCTCGCAGCAAGGCTACTTTCCAGATTTAAACAGATTCGGTTCAATCTGTTTCCATATCTTCAAGGGGACGATTATACCCTTGCTCTCCCTATAAATAGCCGCCAGGGGTACAAGGAGACACAGACGGAGAGGAATCAAGGAGAGACGCATGCATACGGGAGGACTCCACAAGCAGAGGCTTCTTCACAAGACACCGCGCGTTCTCAAATTCAGAGACCTTTTAGAGAATTGCTTTCTCTAATCAGGGTGTTGATACCCTAACGTCGTCCTTCTTCTCAAGGAATCTCCAGAACCAGGCGAGAAGGAATTCCTTATTGAAGGCGATTTGAGAAGCAGCAAGAGGGTTCTCTACCAACTTCTGTTCTCTGATTCCCCGAACCAGGCGAGAGGGAATCTCATCGCTCGCATCGTCAAAGGGACAAAGTGGCCGCGCGCTGACCAGACTCCTATCGGCACATTTTCCCAGAATCTCTGAGGAGATCTACTTGTAATCTTTTGAGAATACTTGTAATTTAGCTCCTCAAACTTTTATTTGTAGTTTTCCCCCTTAGCAAACATAATGGAAAATAGCTGGTACCAAGAAGTTCATCGTAGGACGATTTCTGGATTACAAAATGGTGGATACCAAGACTGTCATCAGTCAGGTGCAAGAGTTTCAACTTATCTTGCACGAAATAGAGGCCGAATGTATGATTCTTCCCGAACTTTTCAGGTTGCAACAATCGTGGAGAAGCTCCTACCTGCGTGGAGAGACTTCAAGAATTACCTGAAGCACAAGCGAAAGGAGCTAAAGTTGGAGGATCTCATTGTGAGGCTTCGTATCGAGGAGGACAACCGCAAGTCGAGAAAAGGACCAGCAAGAACTCCTACGAAGCAAAAGCTAATGTGATCGAGGACTCAAAGGGGAAAGCGTCTACTTCCAAAGGCTTGAAGCGGAAGAAGACATCCCAGGGTACAAAGGCAAGGCCCAAGACGGCAAAAGCATGCGCTTCAAAGGAACCTGCTATGTCTGCAACAAAGAAGGACATAAAGCTAATGAATGTCGCAGCCGTCTTAAGGGGAACAAGAAGAGCCACCCACAGGCAAACATGACCAACCATGAATCACCAAGTCTTTCAGCTGTGGTGTCAGAAGTGAATCTGACAACCATAACAAAGATTGGTGGGTAGACACGGGAGCTACTCGGCACATCTGCTCGGAGAAATTGTTATTCTCAGAATATCAAAGGCTAGAGCAAGATGAGCAACTATTCATGGGGAATTCAGCCGTCTCAAAGGTTGAAGGAAAAGGCAAGGTCATCCTGAAGTGGACATCGGGAAAGAGCTTACTCTTAACGATGTGCTTCATGTTCCAGACATCCGCAAGAATTTGATCTCCGGATCAATACTTAATAAGAAGGGATTTAGAATGGTATTTGAATCCGACAAATTTGTACTTACTAAGGGAGGGATGTATGTGGGTAAGGGCTATCTTGTGATGGACTTTTTAAAGCCAATGTTGCAGTGGTTGATAAAAAGTCCGTGTATTTGTACCCAAAGCTAATAAATAAAGGAAATTCTTCTGTTTATTTGCTTGAGTCTCCTAATTTATGGCATGCTAGATTAGGGCATGTAAATTACAAGTCTTTAAGAACTTGTCTAATCTGGGATACATTCCTAAACTCAACTTGGAAGAAATTCGCAAGTGTGAGGTTGTGTTGAGGCCAAGTTGGCTAAAAATTCATTTCACTCAATAGATCGAAATACAGAACCTTTAGGGTTAATTCATAGCGATCTATGTGACTTGAAGTTTATGCCAATTAGAGGCGGTAAAAAGTATTCATTACTTTTATTGATGACTGTACAAGATACTGTTATGTGTATCTTTTAAACAGTAAAGATGAGGCAATAAATATGTTTATAACATATAAGGCCGAAGTTGAGAATCAACTCAACAAGAAAATCAAGATTCTAAAATCCGATAGAGGCGGAGAATATGAATCAAATGATTTTAGTGAGTTATGTACTAGTTTTGGTATAATACATCAAACTACAGCACCATACACTCCTCAGCAAAATGGAATTGCTGCACGGAAGAACAGAACTTTGAAGGAGATGGTTAATTCCATGCTCGTAAGTTCTGGAGCTCCGCAGAACTTGTGGGGAGAAACTCTATTAACTGCAAATCATATTCTAAATAGAGTACCCCACAAGAAACTTGGTCTAATACCATTCGAGTTATGGCATGGAAGGACACCTTCCTACCATTACCTCAAAATGTGGGGGTGCCTTGCAAAGGTGCTGGAACCATTACCTAAAAAGACTAAGTTGGGAGCAAAAACTATGGACTGCATATTCATAGGCTATGCCTTGAATAGTAGTGCCTACAGATTTCTGGTTCATAAATCAGAAATACCTGATATTCATGTAAACATGATTATCGAATCTCGAGATGTTGTGTTCTTTGAAGACATCTTTCCGTACAAACGGGAAGCAGATAAGACTTCTGGGAAAAGAACACACGAGATGGCGTTCAGGGACGAAAGCCCCGAGGAACCAATTGTAAATGCGGAAATTGAACCAAGAAGAAGTCAGAGATCTAGAATCTCAAAATCTTTTGGTCCAGATTTCATAGCATACGCTATTGAGAGCGAGCCTCAAACATTTAAAGAGGCTATGTCAACCCCAGAAGCACAAATGTGGAAAGAAGCTATAAATAGCGAAATAGAATCCATACTAAGTAATCATACTTGAGAATTGGTAAACTTGCCTCCTGGAAGTAAACCAATTGGTGTAAGTGGATTTTCAAACGAAAATTAAAACCCGATGGATCTATTGATAAGTACAAGGCTAGATTAGTAGCCAAGGGTTATCGACAAAAAGAAGGACTTGACTACTTCGATACTTATTCACCAGTAACAAGAATAGCGTCCATTCGGATGTTGATTGCGATTGCAGTATTGCACAACTTAGATATCCATCAAATGGATGTCAAGACTGCATTCTTAAATGATGAATTAAATGAAGAGATTTATATGGAGCAACCTGAAGGATTTATAGTCAAGAACCAAGAACACAAGGTGTGTAAATTGGTAAAATCTTTATATGGTTTAAAGCAGGCTCCAACAATGGCATGAGAAATTTGATAGTGTCATGATCAAAGATGGATTCACTATCAATGAATGCGATAAGGTGTTTACACGAAAACAGTTGGAGATGCATGTATCATTGTTTGTCTTTATGTAGACGACATGTTGATACTTGGGACTAATATTGAGATTATTAAGTCCACTAAAAGAATGTTATCCAACAGTTTTGATATGAAGGATCTGGGGGTTGCTGATGTAATTTTAGGAATTAAAATTACTAGAACACCAGATGGAATCAGTCTATCTCAATCTCACTACGTGGATAAGATGATAGAAAGATTCAAGGATCATGGGATAAAAGAGAATACAAATCCTTTTCTCTCACACATCCACCTTCATAAGAATACAGGAACTGGAATACGCCAGTTGGAGTATTCGCAGATTATCGGAAGTCTAATGTATTTAATGAATTGCACTAGACCCGATATTGCTTACGCTGTAAGCAAGTTAAGTAGATACACTAGTAATCCTAGTGATCTACATTGGACCGCTCTACTACGAGTGTTGGGTTACGTATCACATACCAAGGAATATGCCTTGAGATATGGAAAGTATCCTCCTGTACTGGAAGGATACAGTGATGCTAATTGGATTGCAGATTCTGAGGAATCAAAATCAACTAGCGGATACGTATTTACTCTAGCAGGAGCAGCGGTATCTTGGAAATCTTCTAAGCAAACATGTATTGCCCGTTCCACTATGGAATCGGAATTCATAGCCTTAGATAAGGCTGGAGAAGAAGCAGAATGGCTTCGACAATTCTTAGAAGATATACCGTTATGGCAAAAGCCAGTGCCCGCTATATGTATACACTGCGACAATCAAGCAGCTATATCTAGGGCACAAAATGTGATATACAACGGTAAGTCTAGACATATTCGTCGTAGACATAATACCGTGAAGCAGTTGCTCTCAAATGGAATTATCTCTATTGACTTTGTATCGTCAAAGGATAATTTAGCGGATCCGCTTACTAAAGGTTTAAGTGGAGAGCGTATAAACTGCGCATCGAGGAGAATGGGTCTAAAAGCCTAACCTTACCGAGTTAGCTTAATGGAAACCTCACTTAGCGACTGGAGATCCCACGGACTAAGTTCAAGAGGAAAAACTAGTTATGATTGACTCAGCAAGTAAGCACTTCGGAGCTTGACTCCAATCCATTCCTAAGGTGCACATAAGTGCTTTTCTACAAGTGGATTAAGGATAAGCTTAACGCTTTTAATGATGCCTATATCTTGTTACTAAACAAGTGGAGTAGAGTAGACTACTCTTAATAGGTCCATCACCTATGTGAGTATAGAGTTGGGTCGGCTCTTTGGGAATCTCTATGGAGGCTGTTATTCCCTAAAGATACTCTCTGAAACCAAGAATGTCCAGGGCCAAAACGGACACAACAGAGAACTAAAGTTGATTTGGAAAGTCACTGTGTGAAGCTTGTTGACTTGACTTACACTAACGGCTAACAGTTCAAGACCTAGTTCACTGATTAGCCAGTAAGTCCGATAAAGCTTTCGCTATGGAAGGTTCAGACCTAGTTCACCTATCCTTATGCAGTTTCTTTTCTAAAGTACCTTACACAATAGAGTCAGTCTCTTTGTGTGTCATTTCCTTGAATCTCCATTCATTGTGGGGGATTGTTGGAATTGAAGAATATAAATGGAATCTTCAAGTTGAATTATGGCGAGATCCGTTGATCAAATCAACCGGATGATGGTTGGAGTGTATTCTCCTTCCATTTGTGATGAACGTGGTATATTCACATGTTCAATTCCGACTTCGAATGAATGAGATATTCAAGTCCAAAGATTGCCTAATTCAAAGCCAAATGGGACTAAAGGTTGCTATAAGCTTTAGTCCCACATTGGCCGTGGGATGGAAGCTTGTGTAGTATAAATAGAGAAAATTGAGAACAAAGGGTGTGCCCTTTGGGTACTTGGAGTTTTCGCGCGCGAAAAGGAGGGAACTATGCACGTACATACGTGCGCGCACGCGCGCCGCCGCTGGCGGCGGCGGCGGCCGGGTCTGGGTCTGGGTCTGGGTCTGGGTCTACTGGACTCGGGTTCAGGTCTGAGTCTGAGTTCCCTACCTGGCCTGTTTCTTTTTGAACCAAGGTCCCGCTCCTGTTGCAAACCTGTTGGATTGCCAACAGTTGCGCACCTGTTGGACTGCCAAAGGTTACGCACATGTTGAACAACCAAAGGTTGCAAAACAGTCCGCTCCGCGTCAACGGTTGCGACTGTTGGACTGCCAACAGACACGGCTGGACCAAAGGTTGTAGCTTTTGGTTTGGGTTCAAACCTGTTGGCCTACTCCTGGAAAACTATATAAAGCCTCCTGGTTCTCAATTAAATATACACCAACAGAGAATTAACTCTCTATCTCTCTCTCTCTCTATTTAAAGTTCTGAACTATTCTTCCAACGTTCTGAACTGCGCTTCTAGCCTGAAGTGGGAATCCGCGATTTCCAGCGTAAAGTGGGAATCCGAAGTGACTTTCTGAAGGAGATTCTGCCAAATTCTTCAACCTTCCTACATCCTTAACAGTGTGTGTTCCTCCAAAAGAGTAAGACAAATATTCATTTGAAATTTGTCATTATACCGCTGCTTTGCTAATCCTGTGTAGGTACTGGTTGACTACGGTTCGACCGTACGGTGATTTGGTAGTGCTATCCAAATACCGTGAAGAAGTGTTGTATCTTGGGAGACCAGCGTCCATTATCCCGTTAGCACCAGTGCGAGGGACGTAATTGTCTTAAGGAGATTCGCTCTAAGCGTACCTCACTTCAAATACTGTATAAGTGGATTAAGTCCTTTATACAGGGGATATACTTTACAGTATATCGAGATTGACTTAGATTCAGTCTAAGTGATACTGTATAAGTGGATTAAGTCCTTTATACAGGGGATATACTTTACAGTATATCGAGACTGACTTGGATTCAGTCTAATTGGTGCTTAAACCAAGGAAGGAAATTGAAAGGTGGTTCTTAAATTAAGGAACGTTCTATTGAACGGAAAACCTCCCACCTGATATTTGCCGACCTGGCCAATTAGATTGTTGATATCTCAGTGATTTTGATTAGTTGTCAGATTGATTCTTGTTAAGCAGGATACCCAACAAAAATTTCCTGTCCATTTTAAGATGGCGAAATGTAGATCTTGACAGAGGCAGTCAATTACCTTAAAATGCTTCTATTGAGCAAGTCAGCCAAGGTTCAGAAAGTAAGAGTTACGTTAGAGTGGCCCGTTCCAAAAGAGCATCACAATGATCTCTGGGGTTCATGGCAACAATGAAAATGAAAGCTTTATCTCACCTCTTTGGGGAAAGATCCACAGAAGCTGTTGCCACCTAATTAATTCCTCTATCTAGGGGCCACATGTTACCTGAAATTTATGAAAAGAAAATATATATATACATAGAAGACTGAGGTTTATCGACATGGCTCCTTAAAAAAGATTTCTTTATCTACACAGGCTACTAAAACCATTTTAGCTGTTGAAAGAGCCTCTAGTTCATCAATCCTAAGGACGCCAAATTTTAATGTTCCTTTGGTTCTCAACTGTGACGCCGATCAAAGAGGGTTGACCTGTTTAAAATAAAATACTAGAAGGAAGGACCAGTTTCATTAGTGAGTCTGTCTCTTCAAAGAAATTTGTCAAGTTACAAAAGGTGATAGCTATTCTATGTGCTTAAAAACTAGTAATACTCATTTATGCAGTATTTATTAGAAATATATTATTAGACATGTAGAGAAGTATCTAAGATTCTGAAGCTATCTTTAGATCAAAGGGCCTTCAGCGTGGCTTGAAATTGGTTGGCAAAGCCTACTGGTTATGATTATATAGCATATGTGAAGAAGTTTCTGAAAACAAGGTTACTGTGGACTCCCCAGAAAGGTGGAAGACAAAATTTTCTTGGATGCAATGTCTTGTTTACTTCTCGACTGGAAGATGTAAGTTCAGGGAATGATGGAGACTATTCCTTTAATCCTAATTCACTTTGGAAACCAGGAAATATTAGATACATGTAGATATCGGAAGAAAGATGAAATGTTTTTATTATAATATTCAGGTTCTGGTTGTCTTACTCTAGGGGAGATAATATTAAGGAGAAACTTGCTATTTTGTGAACCTAAGTTGCCATTCTCTTCTTCAAACAAAACAAAGGACTCGTGTCGGAGTGTTCTGTCTTTAAACTTCTCAAAGAAATATGGTCTAAAGTAAGGCAATATGATGCCAATTTTCTCTTTGGCTTAGATTATACCTAAGATGTTGCCATTTTAAGGATATGCATATCTGTTACCGTACTCTTAAGGTATTGCCATATTCGTACAAGCCTCCAAGAACATGCCTATTTCATGTATATCATATTCTTGTTAATGATTAATACCTTCTGTTGCGCCTAGTGCCTATCCTTGCAACAACCAACTTGAGGAACCCAAGGAACGGAGATAGACTCCGACGAAAAGTACTCAAAGATAAGAACAGATAAATAAGAGAGAAAGCAAGCCAACATAATATCTAATGAGTTTTGACAATTTGTCTATGTCCTCGAGGCAAGGGAGAGAGAGATTTATTGATTCAACAATCAATTACAAGAGGATACCAGAGGGATACTAGCGATACTAGGGATATAATTCATGAGCGCTCTAACTCTTATTTATAGCCAGAAAGTCCCAGTGTTTTTAGGAAACCTCAATTGGATTCGTCTCCAAATCAGAAACAAAATCCGAATTCGTTCAAGAGAGCAGCTCGCCTGACCGATCTGACCGACCCTGTCCCTCGGTCGACCGGTCGGTCGATCGGGACCAACAGAAGCTCAAGCTGTGCCAGTCGATCGACCGCCCCGGTCGACCATTCCCTAGCCATGGTCGGCTGTGCATGTGCACGCGGGTCAACCGAGCTCTGCCTGACCTGCTTCGAACTGTGTTCTCGCTTCCTCTGAACTCCGGATCTCTGCGGTATCTCTTCCAATGAGTTTAAAATGTTGGGTATCCTGCTTAACAAGAATCAATCTGACAACTAATCAAGATCACTGAGATATCAACAATCTAATTGGCCAGGTCGGCAAATATCAGGTGGGAGGTTTTCCGTTCAATAGAACGTTCCTTAATTTAAGAACCACCTTTCAATTTCCTTCCTTGGTTTAAGCACCAATTAGACTGAATCCAAGTCAGTCTCGATATACTATAAAGTATATCCCCTGTATAAAGAACTTATCCACTTATACAGTATCACTTAGACTGAATCTAAGTCAATCTCGATATACTGTAAAGTATATCCCCTGTATAAAGGACTTAATCCACTTATACAGTATTTGAAGTGAGATACGCTTAGAGCGAATCTCCTTAAGACAATTACGTCCCCCGCACCGGTGCTAACGGGATAATGGACGCTGGTCTCCCAAGATACAACACTTCTTCACGGTATTTGGATAGCACTACCAAATCACCGTACGGTCGAACCGTAGTCAACCAGTACCTACACAGGATTAGCAAAGCAGCGGTATAATGACAAATTTCAAATGAATATTTGTCTTACTCTTTTGGAGGAACACCCAATGTTAAGGATGTAGGAAGGTTGAAGAATTTGGCAGAATCTCCTTTAGGAAGTCGCTTCGGATTCCCACTTTACGCTGGAAATCGCGGATTCCCACTTCAGGCTGGAAGCGCAGTTCAGAACGTTGGAAGAACAGTTCAGAACTGTAGAGAATGTCACCAGTCGATGCCATCTTCTCTGATATCCAATCGGGAATTAGTTCTTTCAATAGTTTCAGTTGTTCTTCCACCTCACCTTTGTCAACAATTGGCTTTGAATTAGGCAATCTTTGGACTTGAATATCTCATTCATTCGAAGTCGGAATTGAACATGTGAATATACCACGTTCATCACAAATGGAAGGAGAATACACTCCAACCATCATCCGGTTGATTTGATCAACGGATCTCGCCATAATTCAACTTGAAGATTCCCTTTATATTCTTCAATTCCAACAATCCCCCACAATGAATGGAGATTCAAGGAAATGACACACAAAGAGACTGACTCTATTGTGTAAGGTACTTTAGAAAAGAAACTGCATAAGGATAGGTGAACTAGGTCTTGAACCTTCCATAGCGAAAGCTTTATCGGACTTACTGGCTAATCAGTGAACTAGGTCTTGAACTGTTAGCCGTTAGTGTAAGTCAAGTCAACAAGCTTCACACAGTGACTTTCCAAATCAACTTTGGTTCTCTGTTGTGTCCGTTTTGGCCCTGGACATTCTTGGTTTCAGAGAGTATCTTTAGGGAATAACAGCCTCCATAGAGATTCCCAAAGAGCCGACCCAACTCTATACTCACATAGGTGATGGGCCTATTAAGAGTAGTCTACTCTACTCCACTTGTTTAGTAACAAGATATAGGCATCATTAAAAGCGTTAAGCTTATCCTTAATCCACTTGTAGAAAAGCACTTATGTGCACCTTAGGAATGGATTGGAGTCAAGCTCCGAAGTGCTTACTTGCTGAGTCAATCATAACTAGTTTTTCCTCTTGAACTTAGTCCGTGGGATCTCCAGTCGCTAAGTGAGGTTTCCATTAAGCTGACTCGGTAAGGTTAGGCTTTTAGACCCATTCCCCTCGATGCGCAGTTTATACGCTCTCCACTTAAACTTTTAGTAAGCGGATCCGCTAAATTATCCTTTGACGATACAAAGTCAATAGAGATAATTCCATTTGAGAGCAACTGCTTCACGGTATTATGTCTACGACGAATATGTCTAGACTTACCGTTGTATATCACATTTTGTGCCCTAGATATAGTTGCTTGATTGTCGCAGTGTATACATATAGCGGGCACTGGCTTTTGCCATAACGGTATATCTTCTAAGAATTGTCGAAGCCATTCCGCTTCTTCTCCAGCCTTATCTAAGGCTATGAATTCCAATTCCATAGTGGAACGGGCAATACATGTTTGCTTAGAAGATTTCCAAGATACCGCTGCTCCTGCTAGAGTAAATACGTATCCGCTAGTTGATTTTGATTCCTCAGAATCTGTAATCCAATTAGCATCACTGTATCATTCCAGTACAGGAGGATACTTTTCATATCTCAAGGCATATTCCTTGGTATGTGATACGTAACCCAATACTCGTAGTAGAGCGGTCCAATGTAGATCACTAGGATTACTAGTGTATCTACTTAACTTGCTTACAGCGTAAGCAATATCGGGTCTAGTGCAATTCATTAAATACATTAGACTTCCGATAATCTGAGAATACTCCAACTGGCGTATTCCAGTTTCTGTATTCTTATGAAGGTGGATGTGTGGGAGAAAAGGATTTGTATTCTCTTTTATCCCATGATCCTTGAATCTTTCTATCATCTTATCCACGTAGTGAGATTGAGATAGACTGATTCCATCTGGTGTTCTAGTAATTTTAATTCCTAAAATTACATCAGCAACCCCCAGATCCTTCATATCAAAACTGTTGGATAACATTCTTTTAGTGGACTTAATAATCTCAATATTAGTCCCAAGTATCAACATGTCGTCTACATAAAGACAAACAATGATACATGCATCTCCAACTGTTTTAGTGTAAACACACTTATCGCATTCATTGATAGTGAATTCATCTTTGATCATGACACTATCAAATTTCTCATGCCATTGTTTTGGAGCCTGCTTTAAACCATATAAAGATTTTACCAATTTACACACCTTGTGTTCTTGGTTCTTGACTATAAATCCTTCAGGTTGCTCCATATAAATCTCTTCATTTAATTCACCATTTAAGAATGCAGTCTTGACATCCATTTGATGGATATCTAAGTTGTGCAATACTGCAATCGCAATCAACATCCGAATGGACGTTATTCTTGTTACTGGTGAATAAGTATCGAAGTAGTCAAGTCCTTCTTTTGCCGATAACCCTTGGCTACTAATCTAGCCTTGTACTTATCGATAGATCCATCGGGTTTTAATTTTCGTTTGAAAATCCACTTACACCCAATTGGTTTACTTCCAGGAGGCAAGTTTACCAATTCCCAAGTATGATTACTTAGTATGGATTCTATTTCGCTATTTATAGCTTCTTTCCTCATTTGTGCTTCTGGGGTTGACATACCCTCTTTAAATGTTTGAGGCTCGCTCTCAATAGCATATGCTATGAAATCTGGACCAAAAGATTTTGAGATTCTAGATCTCTGACTTCTTCTTGGTTCAGTTTTCGCATTAACAATTGGTTCCTCGGGGCTTTCGTCCCTGAACGCCATCTCGTGTGTTCTTTTCCCAGAAGTCTTATCTGCTTTCCGTTTGTACGGAAAGATGTTTTCAAAGAACACAGCATCTCGAGATTCGATAATCATGTTTACATGAATATCTGGTATTTCTGATTTATGAACCAGAAATCTATAGGCACTACTATTCAAGGCATAGCCTATGAATATGCAGTCCATAGTTTTTGCTCCCAACTTAGTCTTTTTAGGTAATGGTGCTAGCACCTTTGCAAGGCACCCCCACATTTTGAGGTAATGGTAGGAAGGTGTCCTTCCATGCCATAACTCGAATGGTATAAGACCAAGTTTCTTGTGGGGTACTCTATTTAGAATATGATTTGCAGTTAATAGAGTTTCCCCCCCACAAGTTCTGCGGAGCTCCAGAACTTACGAGCATGGAATTAACCATCTCCTTCAAAGTTCTGTTCTTCCGTTCAGCAATTCCATTCTGCTGAGGAGTGTATGGTGCTGTAGTTTGATTTATTATACCAAAACTAGCACATAACTCACTAAAATCATTTGATTCATATTCTCCGCCTCTATCGGATTTTAGAATCTTGATTTTCTTGTTGAGTTGATTCTCAACTTCGGCTTTATATGTTGTAAACATATTTATTGCCTCATCTTTACTGTTTAAAAGATACACATAACAGTATCTTGTACAGTTATCAATAAAAGTAATGAAATACTTTTTACCGCCTCTAGTTGGCATAAACTTCAAGTCACATAGATCGCTATGAATTAACCCTAAAGGTTCTGTATTTCGATCTATACAAACCTCACACTTGCGA
Source organism: Agave tequilana (assembly GCA_038442645.1). Taxonomy (NCBI): domain Eukaryota; kingdom Viridiplantae; phylum Streptophyta; class Magnoliopsida; order Asparagales; family Asparagaceae; genus Agave; species Agave tequilana. Next base: position 97,376 of record JAVJIF010015251.1, on the reverse strand, counting down.
ATTTCTTCCAAGTTGAGTTTAGGAATGTATCCAAGATTAGACAAGTTCTTCAAAGACTTGTAATTTACATGCCCTAATCTAGCATGCCATAAATTAGGAGACTCAAGCAAATAAACAGAAGAATTTCCTTTATTTATTAGCTTTGGGTACAAATATACGGACTTTTTATCAACCACTGCAACATTGGCTTTAAAAAGTCTATCAACAAGATAGCCCTTACCCACATACATCCCTCCCTTAGTAAGTACAAATTTGTCAGATTCAAATACCATTCTAAATCCCTTCTTACTAAGTATTGATCCGGAGATCAAATTCTTGCGGATGTCTAGAACATGAAGCACATCGTTAAGAGTAAGCTCTTTCCCCGATGTCCACTTCAGGATGACCTTGCCTTTTCCTTCAACCTTTGAGACGGCTGAATTCCCATGAATAGTTGCTCATCTTGCTCTAGCCTTTGATATTCTGAGAATAACAATTTCTCCGAGCAGATGTGCCGAGTAGCTCCCGTGTCTACCCACCAATCTTTGTTATTGGTTGTCAGATTCACTTCTGACACCACAGCTGAAAGACTTGGTGATTCATGGTTAGTCATGTTTGCCTGTGGGTGGCTCTTCTTGTTCCCCTTAAGACGGCTGCGACATTCATTAGCTTTATATCCTTCTTTGTTGCAGACATAGCAGGTTCCTTTGAAGCGCATGCTTTTGCCGTCTTGGGCCTTGCCTTTGTACCCCTGGGATGTCTTCTTCCGCTTCAAGCCTTTGGAAGTAGACGCTTTCCCCTTTGAGTCCTCGATCACATTAGCTTTTGCTTCGTAGGAGTTCTTGCTGGTCCTTTTCTCGGACTTGCGGTTGTCCTCCTCGATACGAAGCCTCACAATGAGATCCTCCAACTTTAGCTCCTTTCGCTTGTGCTTCAAGTAATTCTTGAAGTCTCTCCACGCAGGTGGGAGCTTCTCCACGATTGTTGCAATCTGAAAAGTTTCAGGAAGAATCATACCTTCGGCCTCTATTTCGTGCAAGATAAGTTGGAACTCTTGCACCTGACTGATGACAGTCTTGGTATCCACCATTTTGTAATCCAGAAATCGTCCTACGACGAACTTCTTGGTACCAGCATCCTCAGTCTTGTATTTCTTGTCAAGACTGGCCCATAACTTCTTTGCCGTAGTGATTGGACTGTAGACATTATAAAGAGAGTCATCCAGTCCATTAAGAACATAATTTCGGCAAAGGAAGTCATATTGAGTCCATGCATCAGTTGCAGGCTCTGGTGGATCTTCTTCCAGGAATCTGGCCAGATGAAGAGTGGTCAAGTAGAAGTACATCTTCTGTTGCCACCTCTTGAATTCTGTGCCATCAAACTTTCCTGGCTTCTCCGGCTTCGGGTTAGGAAGTGGAGGAGGCATCAAACTTTGGAGCGGCATGTTTGTTGCCTTACTTGAGCTATCTTGATTTGTCTCAGACATCTTCTGCAAGTTCAAGCAGAACTGAAGTTAGTAACTTCAATAATAATTGTCTTAAGATTGTTGGGTATCCTGCTTAACAAGAATCAATCTGACAACTAATCAAGATCACTGAGATATCAACAATCTAATTGGCCAGGTCGGCAAATATCAGGTGGGAGGTTTTCCGTTCAATAGAACGTTCCTTAATTTAAGAACCACCTTTCAATTTCCTTCCTTGGTTTAAGCACCAATTAGACTGAATCCAAGTCAGTCTCGATATACTGTAAAGTATATCCCCTGTATAAAGGACTTAATCCACTTATACAGTATCACTTAGACTGAATCTAAGTCAATCTCGATATACTGTAAAGTATATCCCCTGTATAAAGGACTTAATCCACTTATATAGTATTTGAAGTGAGGTACGCTTAGAGCGAATCTCCTTAAGACAATTACGTCCCCCGCACCGGTGCTAACGGGATAATGGACGCTGGTCTCCCAAGATACAACACTTCTTCACGGTATTTGGATAGCACTACCAAATCACCGTACGGTCGAACCGTAGTCAACCAGTACCTACACAGGATTAGCAAAGCAGCGGTATAATGACAATTTTCAAATGAATATTTGTCTTACTCTTTTGGAGGAACACCCACTGTTAAGGATGTAGGAAGGTTGAAGAATTTGGCAGAATCTCCTTTAGGAAGTCGCTTCGGATTCCCACTTTACGCTGGAAATCGCGGATTCCCACTTCAGGCTGGAAGCGCAGTTCAGAACGTTGGAAGAACAGTTCAGAACTGTAGAGAATGTCACCAGTCGATGCCATCTTCTCTGATATCCAATCGGGAATTAGTTCTTTCAATAGTTTCAGTTGTTCTTCCACCTCACCTTTGTCAACAATTGGCTTTGAATTAGGCAATCTTTGGACTTGAATATCTCATTCATTTGAAGTCGGAATTGAACATGTGAATATACCACGTTCATCACAAATGGAAGGAGAATACACTCCAACCATCATCCGTTGATTTGATCAACGGATCTCGCCATAATTCAACTTGAAGATTCCCTTTATATTCTTCAATTCCAACATAAAAAACTCTTCCAATGTATTTTATCTCCTCCTATATCTTCTCTCTCTCCCTATAATTCTCTATCTAGGTGAAGATTTTTCAAATCCGAGTCGAATTCCAATGAACATTTTGGCGAAATTGACACACGATCTCGGCGAAATCGATATACGATCTTGGTTTAAGCGCTCCGAACGAAATCGACACACGATCTTAGCGAAATTGACACACAATCTTGACTTGCCCAACAGACGAAACTGGTTCCTTCAAAATGAATCACCAGCACACATACAATTGATTCCACTGATCAAATCAGAACTAAATTGAGTTTGTCGTCCCCTCAGGAAACGCTCTCCAAACTCTAATATCAATTGTAAGATTCCAACTTCAGCTCAGCTATCCTAATGGAATGCACTATACATGTTTTTTCATCACTCCACCGAAGAGCAACAATACCATATGAGCCGATCAACGAACGTGTCTCCAACTCAGCAACTGAATGAAACATCATTCCAAATGACCTCAAGAAGAATCCATCATGAACCAGTACTGACTCTCCAATTGACTGGCTCTCTCCAGTTCAAATTTCTTCAAGATGGTCCAATAAATCTGAGTAGAGCACACTAAAAATCACAATCGGCTTCAACAATCTGGATGCACACACCCTTATACAAGCTCAACTATTTTCTCCCCAGAAGATCAACGTTCATCGAGATGACAATACTTCACCTCTACGTGAAGTCCAACTCTTTACCTTTACGTGAAGTCCAAATCAGCTTCCGCTGCCAATTCTCGAGAGCCCAAATACACCAAATAGTTTCATACGACCAAATGGTTGCATCTTTACGTCTGCCTACGTACTTTGCCCAAGGGATCAAGCCAACTGTAGTCTATTGAAATGAGCTCCACTGAGCTCAAGCACCTATGACTGAATTTTCAGCAGCGAACCAAACTGGCTGAGTCATATGAACCTCCTTACTACCGTCATGGAGAACAACGACCTTCAACTTATCGCGGTTACCAACTTGAGATTCACGCTTCTTCACCCACCTATGTGAATTTATCTTTGTTCCAATAGCTGCAAATAAATCGACATTCTCATCAATTTCTTCAACCTGTTCAGCATCAAAACTGGCTGCATGATCTCCACCCGGTCACATCCGGTGAAGTCCTCTGATACCGAGCCAACTGGAAATGGTAGAGTAGCATCAACCACAATCCGCTGTGATACATCCTTGGTCTTCGCCCTCTCCACCTGCTGAGAGACGGAAGACTTCAACAAAGAAGTCTTATCAAATATGACATACTGACTTAACAAAATCTTCTTGTTTTCGGGGTCCCATAAGCTGTAGCCTTTCATATTTTTTTAACACCCAAAAACACAAATTTCTTTGCTTACGGATTGACCTTGTCATCATTGGCACTAAAGTAGGTTGGACTTCTAAATATTTATAGCAAATCATGATTTTGAGCAGCTTTTTCAAACCAAACTTTCAGAGGAGTTTTACCTCCTATCGCAGCCGATGACAATCCATTTATTAGATGGCTAGCATATACAATCGCCTCAGCCCAAAATGATATGTCTAATCGTGCATTAGACAGTAAATACCGAGCCTTCTCTACCAAGGAACAGTTTATTTCCTTAGCCAACCTATATAATCCATTTGTGAAGTGAGTACCAATAAAAATGTTCTGGCCAAATCGTAGGAATTAGTTCGTGTATCTTTTAATAATACCAATTTGTAACTCCTTAATCTTCCTACCAGTCTACTTCTCCATCATATCTTTCCACTTCATCAACATACCTAGGGCTTCAAACCTTTGTCTCATGGGATATATCTAATAATATCTAGATAAATTATCAATAAAAGAGACAAAGTACCTATGATGTCCAAGTGATGCAGTCTTAGTAGGTCCCTAAATACTTACGTGAATACAATTAAGAAGACCTTCCGAGTGGTAAGTAGTGGTGCCAATTTTACCTTCGTCTTCTTGTCCAGAACGCTGTGTTCACCCAATTTCAAGTTGCAGGTGGATGTCCCTTCCAAGAATCCCTTCTTTGTTGGAGCTTGCTAAAACTTTTCTCCTCCGTGTCCGAGCCTCATCTGTCAGATCTGTGTACAAATATCATCTGAAGAAAAAGAATTCTCCACCCTACCTGTAACTGTACTACCCTTCAAGTAGTAGAGATTGTTCCGGCGAATGCACTTCATAACCATCATTGAGCATTTGATCATCTTGAGAACACCATCTCGTATATATACCATAAGACCTAATGTTTCTAAAGCACCAACTGAGATAAGATGCTTTTTGAGTTGAGGTACATACCTCACTTTCTTCAATTCTCGTGCTATCCCATCAACCATCTTGATACAGACTGTACCATCCCTTCCACATTACACGGATGATCATCACCCATGACAGCGAAACATCAATCTAGCTTCTCAAAGTTAGAAAATCAGTCATTGTTCAAGCACACATGATAGGTAGCTCTTGTATCTAAGATTCACTCAGAATTACCTGAGTAACCATCAGTAGGAGTAGTAATAGAGAAAGAGAATACCAATGAGTCTGAGTCTGATCCATCCGCCTGTGAAGTACTAGTGTAAGTACTGACCACCTGTGCGAGATTTGTCTCGGTCTTCGGCTCCTTCTTCTTACCTTTGGCCTTTGGACAATCAACCTTTCAGTATCCTAACTCTTTGCATAAGGCACACTGACTCTTCTTTAGATCTTTGAAATCATGGTTGGACTTTAATCTCCCATGATCAGCTCTACCCTTCCTATTAGAACTCCTGCCTTTTATTGCCAACGCCTCTACTGATGTACTCCCATGAGAAGACAGTCTATCCTGCCTCATCACTTCATAGTTTACAAGAGCAGCTGACACCTCACTGTAGTTAAGTGTTTGTCTTATATTGATCAAAGGAAGAGTAAATGTCCCATACTCTTCTTCAGGAAGAGATTTAGTAGAATTATCGCGCTTCATTGATCTTCACATACATATTAACTAAGTCTGTAAGAAGTTTTGTGTAGCTGTTCATGTGTTCATCAATGGAGATTTCTCTCTTTATCTGGAAACGATATAGCCTCCTCTTACTGCAATCGCAACTCGATGTTTTTCGTTAGATACTTTTTCTCCAGGATCTCCCACAGCTGTCTTGATGATGTTTCATGCAACACATGATACTTGATGTCTTGAGTCAAGCAAGACCTTATCAAGTCATACGTCGTTCGGTTCTTCTTATCCCAATCCTCTTCAGTAGCAGTCTCGCGCTTTTTTTCAACCGTAAAGTGTCTACGAGGTTTGATGCCGTCAATACATCCATCACCTCACATCTCCATATGCCAAAATAGTTCTTGCCAATAAACTTTATCACGTTAATCTTCAAAAGATGTGGATTCATAGTTTCGCCATAGATGTACTATCTTCAGCCATCTTCTTAACTGATTTCTCAAAACAATGCGAAAAACAAACAAAATTAGATCAAAAAAATAGGTAAAGATAAGATTTTTACCTCAAAGTGAAACCCTCAAAGAGTTTTCAAAACGATCTACTCCACCGAATTTGATTTCTCGAGCAATCCAAACGTTGTTCTGAGATCGATACATGATCCCACAAACAGTCTCAACGTTGCTCCGAAATCGACACACGATCTCCGCCTGGAATGCTCTGATATCACTTGTTGCGCTTGGCGCCTATCCTTGCAACAACCAACTTGAGGAAGCCAAGTATCGGAGATAGAGGCCGACGAGAAGTACCCAAAGATAAGAACAGAGAAACAAGAGAGAAAGCAACACAATATTTAACGAGGTTCGGCGATTTGCCTACGTCCTCGAGGCAAGGGGGAGAGAGATTTATTGATTCAACAATCAATTACAAGAGGATACCAGAGGGATACTAGCGATACTAGGGATATAATTCATAAGGGCTCTAACCCTTATTTATAGCCAGAGCGGTCGACCAGGCTTTGCCTGGCCTGCTTCGAAGTGTGTTCTCGTTTCCTCTGAACTCTAATTTCTATACTATCTCTTTCAATGAGTTTAAAAAACTCTTTCGATATATTTTATCTCCTCTTATCTCCTCTCTCCCTACACCTTCTCTTATATTTTGCTTGATTAAAGATCTTTATTTCTTGATGCACTATTATTTTGTGAAGCTAGTGACAGTAACATTCTTGTTTGCAACTGCATCACTTTTTTAGTGGCCCACAAAAGTCGTGTTGAACTCATATCTTCTGACAAGTATGAAGCTTGTTCTTCCGCGTTTCTTTGTGTATCTGAGGTAGCGTGTCATGCCTTTACTAAGTCAAGTTTTTGCAATACCAACAGGTTTGCTGCAGATATTTTTCATGACTTACATGAACAAGTGACAACTACAGCTGCAAGAGGGCGGAAAATGTTGACTCGAATTCAAAGCATAGAATCTGCATTACCTTCACTTGAGGAGGCTGTTCAAGGCCGAAGGAGCCACATACATTTTGCTTATATAGCAGGTTTGCCTCTTGTCACTTCCCTACGAGATGTTTGCTTAACCAGTTTTTGACTTCTAGCCAAAAGCTCGAGTTTATGGATTGTGGGTCAATAATGTGTATCAAAATACCTTTGTTAAGGTTTATAGATGTAGCTAAATATAAATAGGTTTGCCTACATACTTTTTCTTGATGTTAGATGGTAGAATCTCTCTAACTAGTTACACCCAAAAAAAAGGTAAACTGCTCATGAATGATTGATAAGTAGTATGGAGTTCCAATATGAGTAAGTAAACCTGTAATATTTGTTATTGCCTGTGTACACAACATGTCCATTATCCGAGTTTTTTATGTTTTGTTGCATCCCTGCTTCTGAGTTGTGTCATATCCATATTGGTGCTCCCTAGTTTGAGTTGTAGAAGGGGGTTTTCTAATATGTTATGGTTATAAGGCAGTTTGTCAATAGACTCAAACTCTGCTTTTAGATAGGATAGTTATCTAAGACCATTTAAATTTCTGTGGTCCTTCGGGATTGTGGAGTTGTAGGTGGGGGAAAAAAATGAAGTTGTAATACAAGTATTAAAGTCCCTTCAAACTCTATGATTAGGGTTAAGGGAAATATATTTATATTCTAACATGCCTCACACGTGGAGCGCCCTTTTCATTGGCTGAAAATGAGGCTTTTGAGTGGTATTTTTTTTTAATCCGCTTTTAAATGCGCGCTCGGTGAGAATTGAACTTGTGTTGCTCTGATAACAAATTAAAGTCCCTTTCCACTACACTAAAACTCTGAATTTATGGCGGGGGTTGCGGGAAATATATTTATATTCTAACAAGCATTATAGTTTGATTCATTTTCTGAAATCAGGTTGAATCGGGCACTCATGGATGAGTGATAAGTGTTGTATCATGAAACTATTGGATATTCTGAAGACTGTTTTAGATATCATGCTAGCGTGCGATGCATCGAGTTTTAGCTGCACCTGGAGAAAGTATCGTTCAACTGTTAGATTTTTTTAAAAGAAAAATCTCGTCATCACTGACTTTATAATATTTTTGGGGAATTCTGTTGCTAAGATAGTTTGATTCTTTGATGGGAAACTTTTGCTTTCAGGTTCTCACCGGCAAGCTAATGTCCGAACTGGTCAAATCAACTTCTATGCAGTGATTTGCCACAATTTATGATTGATTGTTAAGAAGAATGTCGTGCCCCACCTCGTTTGTCCCTGCTTGACAGGTAAGACATAGAATTTTTGGTCTGATCAGTTGATTGAAGATGTTAACTTCAATTTCTATGAATCACAATGTCATTTTTTTCTCTTTTTCTTTTTCTTTTTTCAGATTTGGTGATTCTGGTGTTGGAGCTTGTTTGAAGAGATACTCAGACCCATCCTATTGTAGGAGGGCATTAGTTTCTTCAGAACCAATGAAAGCTGAAAAAGTTAGAAGGAAAAAGAAGGTTAGTAACTTCAGGCTATTGAATAAATGAAAAGAGAGTTGTGATTTGTTGCATAATGGGTTTCAGTATAGTAAGCTGACAATTGACTTTTGAAAAGCTATAAAAAGTTTTTGCTGTATAAATACACTTGTATATGATTAATCTTTATGCGACGCACTGAAGGATACTTGCCTCATCTTCAATTGTTTTCTAAGAAAGGCTTGTCCTAGGTCACAAAGTTTTTCTTTCTAAGTTTTACTATAGCAGTTGTTATTCTAAATTCTTCTCAAGAAACTGGAAACTAGTCTTAAATTTTATGTCGCTTAGTTAACTTGGGATCACAGCCTAGGAACTTTTAGTTGTAAAATGACCTACTTTCCTTCTTCTACAGACCGTTTTGTTCGGACAGAACTTTTGTTATTCTTTCTGCAGTTTTTCTGCAGACAGTATATTGTTGGAATTTAGTTCATGTATGCATGTGAAAGAATTTTAAGTTATTGTGATATGTGGGTTTGACCCTTAAATCTTAGACCACTGTGCTAGCTGCCTATTTATGCAATGTCACTCTATGAATCTATTCTGCTAGTTTGACCATTGTCACTTGCACATAATTGTAAGCTGATTTAGGCGTATATTCCTTGCCTCTTGACTTTATTTAGTTACTGAGATTCTTTTTGTTATAAGTAAGCTCCCGAGATTAGACTATATGATGTATTCACATTTACAGAAAAGGGGATCACGGTTGAGAAATGGAAGAATCCAGCATGCAGTGTTTACATCCCGAGAGAGCAACAGGTATCCTTTTTATTTAGAGATCACTATGTAGAGGTAGTGGTACAACTTTTGTAGAATCTGACTGAATATTCATGAACTAACAAATTTGCTAGCAGCACACCGTTTGCATCTCCGAGCACTAACCATCTAAGTTTTTCTGGTGAGAATGTGTCGTTCTCTGATACAAGATCAAAATATGAACTGGAAAGGGAATCCATGCATTTTGATTCAGAGACCAGATCAAACGGTGTTGAAGAAGTGTCAGATTACGACTTGTGTGGTGCCTGGTGAACTACAATATGGTGGATTTTCTTCTCCTGCATCAAAAAGCAACGCTGGTAATCACGTTGCTTCTGTTCTGCATAATGAACCAAAGCAAGATATTGCAGATGATGAGTCACAGCCTGAGTCATTGCAACATCGAAGTGATCCTAGCACATCTTCTGTTACATGGGATGAAAAGACTGAAATAGTGAAGCCTGCAGGTATCAATTCATATGAAACTGAAGTTGTAGATAGGGTTCAAGATTTGGATTCTCTGCACAAATATTTGAAACAACAATTTGAGCCACGAAACTACTAAAGATGGAACTGTTAACGAAGAGGACATTGTGTTTGAACTTGCAAAGGAACCGGTATCATATTCTGGTGGAGACATGTTTGATGAAGTCCCTGCTGAGACGAAGAACTTCACACCTATATCATATTCTGGTGGAAACCTGTTTGACAAAGTCCATACTGTTGTGAATTCGGAGACGCCCCTACGATCAGATCGACTGGGACGACACAACGGAAACAAACCACAAGAACTACTAAGACAACGAGAAGAAGAGAAGAAGATATTCCAGGGTAAATAGAAAGCCAGCACACAATATAACGTGGTTTCACTGATCAAACAGATCGTGTGTACGTCTACGAGAGAAGAGGGAGAAACATTATTAAACTTTAAGGGAGTACAAAAGAATTGCTTACACCTCACGCTGAGAAGATTATAAGCTCTTAATGACCACCAAAGATAGTGAACCCTTGTGGCTAAGCTTCTCTCACGAATCTCTAATCTAGATTAATTACACCTTTAAGAATTATAAATTCATTAGATTACATTGAAAGCCTCCCCAAGGGGTTATTTATATACCATAAAACTCTTCTAGTCCTAAACAAACTTCATCAATACGAACAATCACTGTCTCAGAATAAAGAAAACTTGAATCCAACTCGAATCTGAAAATATATTCAGAAAAAAACTTATCAGACCGGACATTAGTCAACTAGGCCAGGGTATTAATTAACTAATACCAGGTATTAGTAGACTAGGCCCAAATATTAGTCGACTGCTCTGATAAAACTCAAGAACCCCAACTCCCTGTTAGCCAACCTAGTCGACTATTCAATATATTAGTCGACTAATGCATGTGATTAGTCGACTATACACAGTATTAGTCGAGTGATAATGTGCACAGCTCCTTGTGCATATTTGTTCTTTGATCTCCGAAGTTTCGTCTATTTTCACGATGTATTCCAGTCACAAATTCTAACAGTCTCCCCCTTTGACTCGAATATGTCCAAGTCCGAGAATACCCACCATAATCTATGTGCTCGCATCCACGCACAACTGAACAAAACTTGACCTCATCTCTATCTCGCTCCCTCTTCTGCCCCCTCATGGGGTTCACAATTTGATTAGGTCGAATAAGTTCAGGCACAAACCGAGCTTTATCACCCAACGATCTCCTTGATTCAGGATTTATGAGAATTTGCTTCACTATAGGAGTAACAATTTGAACTTCCATGTTGCGTACCTAGTCCCAATCTCTCTTCAAAATACAACTGAACATCCAAGTTTGAAACCATCATATTCTCTGATTGTTCCATAACTGTCGTTTTCAAAGCTTAGAATAACTACAACCCACCAACTGTAACTTTTAAATTTCACAACATATACATATTGCCGACATGTTCGGCCCTCTTTGGAGACTTTTATAAGATCACTTTCAGAACTGAAACTGAACCCTTACCCTTGTAGGGCTCCAAGAGAGATGAGATTGTACCTTAATTTGGGAACATGATGAACGCCCTGAAGAGTATGCATCCATCATTAGACTAAAACTGAATTGTTCCTTCGTCAATTACCTTACTTGTAGCAGAATTGTAACCCCATGATGCTTGATATACGTATCACAATACCAGTGCTCGATACGATAAAGAAAGTTAATTTGACCTTCTTGGCAGTTAGATTGAGCTGGTTTCAGTTTCAAATATTATTTTCTAATATTTTAAATTTTTTTAAAATTTTTAAAATTTTTCTGAATTATTTTGAAAATCTCCGAAGTCGGCTTCGACCGATACCGATAATCAGCTCTACGATTTTTAATTCACAGATAGAGTTGAGTTTTTAAAATCTATTTTCACATTATATCTTAGAATTATATTTTCTGCGTTAGAATATTTTTGAAAATTTTTCTGAATTTATCAAAAATTCGGCCACACCAGTGTCGCCTAGTATCAGTGAGACATTTCAGGATTTTTAATTTACAAATCAAACTGAATTTTTCAAAACTGATTTCATATTACTCAGTGTAATATTTTTTATTTTATAAAACTTTTTGGGGATCATTCTAAACTGGTCAAATTTTGACCCAAATAAAATATTAATTAAATAATATTGAACAATTATTTATCTTCTTTCTTCTTCTGCAATTCATTTCTTTTCTTTCCCTATAAGCTATCCTCCACCACCTCAGCCCAACTGACCCACTCTTTCTCCCTTTCTCTTCTTTGTATCTCTATTTCCCCAACACACTCTCTCTTTAACTCTTCCTATCTCTAAACTTTCCCACACACACTCTCATTATCTCTCTCTGGATCTGATTCTGGCTCTGATTCTTTCAAGGGGCTGGAGAAATTTGGGTTTCGGCAGTCCCAAGGGGCCATCCCCTTCTCTTCTCTCTCTTTAGAAGCCGGTGATTCTTCTCCTCTCTCTAGCTCTCTCACTTTCTTTCTCTCTCTTCTCTTTCTCTTATTTTTCTCTTCCTTCCACTCTTCTTCCCCCTCCTCTTGCTGTCGGCCGACCCACCTCCCGGCTTGGGCCACCGGTGGAGCCAGTGCGCAGCAGCAGCAGTTGTTGCTGCTGCTACGGTTGTGGTTATGGGTTCATAACCCATAACGAGTTGTGAACCAAACCCGCAACCCTCACCCCATCAAAATCCAAACATGTTAGCCCTATAATCCAAAGCCTTTCACTTATGTTAATGGGTATGGGTTGTGGATCTAAACCCGACTCATTAGCGACCCAAACCCGTATCTAAAACTAATAAAGGTAAAATTACAGAAAACCCCCTGCTAAATAACAAGTTTACAGTATTATTATAAATCTAACTTATCTACATTGTTTTAGTGTTCGGACGATATCTGAAACATTCAGAGTCCGATCTGAACGATTCTGGAGTCGTTGTGATAGTAGAAAGATGAGCGACGTTCTGTAATAGATAAGTGAGTGTTTTTCTTTTATAAATTATTTGTTCATGTTTAATTAAATGACTTGGTTGTAAATTATGATTATCAGTAAAAATTGAAATTACAGATCTATAAGTCATATACATAGTAAATAACGATAAGTATAATATATGTGATTACTTTCTTAACATATTTAATATGATAATATTTAATTGTGATTATTGAATACAGATGAATTAATTATATATTTATAATAAGTGATTATTGGATTATTGATAAAGCCATTAGTTTAGTGATTATTGGATTAACATAAATAAATAATTATTTAAATGGTTGTGAAGAGTTTAGAAATAGGAACTTGTAAATAATTCACTTGTGATATCGATCTTAATCATAATAATAATAATAAATATGAATATTTGTATAAATAGATACATCTATTTCACATGATCTTGATTCATCTGTCACACAAGACACTCATTTCATGTACATCTATCACAGTTATACAAATACTGTTACATGTACACTGATACACGGATATTCTATCAAATTATACAATGTCACTGTTACATGAATACTATATATTGTTATCCTATGTACTAGTATTATCGTTACATGAACATTCGAGTACTCTAAACACTGCTATTTCATATAGACATTGGTTACACTGAACACTATTGTTTTATATATTTGTATCATTGATTACATTGATATGCTACACTGGTATTTCTGACACTTGTATCATCATTTCACGGGCACTCAACACGCTACATATGTTTGTCACATGAATTCACATGTATACTTGCTCTGATTATTCATGTATTCATGTTACACGGATCATTATTACATAGATATTCCTGTATTCCTGTAATCCCGTTACATGACTGTTCCTCTTTACTGATATTGATACATACTGTTACTGGACATGTTAATTATTGATATCCGATGTGTGGTAGGGGCTACCTCTTACATCCCACATCTCCTATTTTCCGTTTTCCATTATCTTGTTTAATGATATCAACATAGCTCATGTCCAGTTATTGTGTTCCATGTATCATGCACTGTTATTGTATTCTTGATATATTGTGTAGTTTAAATATAATAAATATAACATGGGATGGGGAGACTTGACAGTCTACTAGATCTTATCGGGTGAATATCTGGATCTATTATTGTCCCACTACAGGAGACGTGGTAGTGTTGGCTACCGTCTGTTATAGCTTGATGAGCTCCCATTTCCCATTACTTGTTTCACCCTAGTGGGTTGGCCCTGATCTCAGCAGCCAGAGAGTTGGTTAGGCCGTGATCCTGGGTATGCACGAGACACACCCACCCGATTAGAGCTCCGCGACCGCTGGGTTGCCAAGTAACATAATAAAATAGTATAAATAATAGTAACGTTGGGAACACTTGTTATTTGGTCACTTTCTCGTTCGGATCATGGTGTCTTATACCATGTTCGCATGGGTTCGGCTGGATTGCGGACTCCAGTATGAACTGCCAGTGATATGGGACACTGAAATAGATCGATTAAAATACCCGACGGTACTGACTGTTATTATTGTATAAATGACATAACTTGTCTAATACACGTAAATTACTATTCAGTTGTACTTGTTATTATTCTTGATATTTTATCCATTATCATGTCACTTGTATACTTTGTTACACTTTCTGATATATGTTACACTTCATGTGGTGACATATTATTTATGTACACGTATACTCTACATTTCATGTACTTTCTGTTCCATATATTCTTCGTGCACACACAATTCCTGTACACTCATTACACTATAGCAAGATTATTACTGTTTCCCAATGATACCGTCAGGTTACTACTATTATTAGTGCAAACATTATATGTTAAATAACTAAGACTTGATACATGTTAATTAAATAATTAATATTATTAGTGTATAAGTAAATAAACATCTTATTACTTATATACATAATGATAACATGTTAATGGTATAATAACATAAAGTAAGTTGATACATATATATAGCTCTTCCCAATTGACATTGTTATAGTTATAATCATGTATTATAAAGTATTATGGAGGTAATACTATTATAATATTTTAGGTATTGATGATGTTATAGTACTGATAGATAACACTGTTATAACATGTCAGGTATTGATGATGATATAGTACTGAAAACATACTTGTAATATTGATATACCAATTGTTAGTATATTTATATATTATCATTGTAACTCTGACATGTATTATATATTACCGTGATTGTACTATTACAATAAATATTGCTGCTTTCTTCATTTTACCACTCACTAGGTCACTTTCTGACGACCCTGGGTTTATTTGCCCAAGTCGGAGCTCAGAGATTCTGTAGCTCCTGATATTTCCCGAGACATCAACTTGAGACCACCACTCTTTCCGATTCATAGGTATCTTTATTATTTATTTTTACTTTCTTATTTATCACTGTTTTCATGTCTATTATGAGCATCGATCCCTCTTGTAGGTATTCTTATACTTATTTAATGCTGGAATATTTATGTGTACTGTGTTTATTACTTGTACTGAGGCTTAGCGTACATACATGAAGGTATTTTCGCTCTGCGTATGCATCCCATATCTGCGGAATCAGGGCGTAATAAGAAATCCCCATGAAGACTTATCCCCCTTGAGCCAAAGTGTATGAAAAAATTTCATCCTATTAGAACTGATGTGTTGTGAACATTCAGAGTCAATAATCCATCTATCTTTGTTACCAACTGATTTGTCTGTAACAGATAAATATCACATTGTTCTTCATTTTCTCCTATCAGTTCAGTGACATTAGTATCTGATTTTTCTTCTTTTGAAGCCAACAATCAGCTCAAATGTGCCCCTTCTTGTGACAATAGTTGCATGTCAAATTTCTATATCTTGAGTTACTCGTAAAACTTCCATTATTACTCTTCTTCCTTGAATAATAACCTTGTCCAGTATCATCATGATGATACTCACCCGTAAACTGGGTGTCAACTTTATCCTTGTTGAGCAAATACTCTTTGACCTCATTGAACTTAATTGTTGACTTACCTTCATAGATGATAGCTTCACTAAAGCTCTTGTATGAAGAAGGTAAAAAAAACACAGTAATAGAAGTGATTGATCCTCATCTTTTATCTTAAACTCTATCTTATCTAGATTATTTATAATATAGAAAAATTTTGCAATGTGAGACTTAATAGGTGTACCTTCATACGTGCAGAAAAGAAAGAGACGCTGTTTCAGAATCTGCCGATTCGTTAATGACTTCTTCAGATAGTGATCCTGAAGTCGCTTCCACAATGAAGATGTTACTTTCTCTGGGGGAAAATTCATCCACCACTTCGTCCATCAAGTAAAGCTGAATAGCCGTCAAGGCTTTCTCATCCAACTCCTGTCAAGTTTCTTCTTTCAGTCTTGAGACTTTTTCTCTCTCCCAAGTAGTGCTTTCTTCAACCCACTCTGGAGAAGAATGGTGTTAATCCTAATTTGTCACCTGCTGAAATTGATGACATCATTGAACTTTTGAATATCGAACTTAATCGCAGACATCTTCAAGTTGACTTTGCTCTGATACCAATTGTTGTGAATTTGGAGATGCCCCCACGACTGGATCGACTAGGGTGACAACGGAAACAAACCACAGGATCTACTAAAGTAATGAAAAAAGAGAAGAAAAAGATATTCCAAAGTAAATAGAAAGTCAACATACAATATAACATGATTCCATCGATCAAACAGATCGTGCGTACATCCACAGGAGAAGGGAGAAGCTTTATTAAACTTTGGGAGAGTACAATAAGAATTATTACACCTCACGCTGAGAAGATTACAATCCCTTAATGGCCGCCAAGAACAGCGAATCCTCGTGGCTAAGCTTCTCTTACGAATCTCTCACTTAGATTAATTGCACCCTTAGGAAATATAAATTTATTGAATTACATTGAAGGGCCACCATCAAGGGGCTATTTATAGACCATAGAATCTCCTAACCCTAAACAAACTTCATTAATACGAACAATCACCGCCTCAGAATAAAAGAAACCTGAATCCAACTTGAATTTGGAAACAGATTCACAAAAGGACACTGCCGACCCGACATTAGTCGATTAGGCCAGGATATTAGTCAACAATATCATGTATTAGTCGACTAGGCCCAAATACTAGTTGATTGCTCTGATAAAATTTGAGAACCCCAACTCTCTGTTGGCCAACCTAGTTGATTATACAATAAATTATTCAACTAATCCATGTAATTAGTCGACTATATCCAGTATTAGTCGACTGATAATGTGCACAGTTCTTTGTGCACGTCTGTTCTTTGGCCTCAGAAGTTTCGTCTACCTTCACGACGTATTCTAGTAACAAATTCTAACATAGTGTTGGTCCTGGAGTCAACTGAAATGAAGGAAACAAAAAGTCTTCATTGCCTTGACGGAGTTTACACTAGAAAATTTCAATTTTATTGATTGGTAGAACCACGTTATATTGTGTGTAGGCTTTCTATCTACTGTGAAATATCTTCTTCTTGTAGATCCTGTGGTTTATTTTCGCTGCGCCGCCCCACCCCAGTTGATCCAGTCGTGGGGGCGTCTCCGAATTCATAACACACTATGCAAGATAGCAATTCTGAATCGGATGATGACACATGTTGTAGACTTCTGCATATTCCTCTGATGATCTTCTGAGTTTTCACTCTGAGTCAAACTCTGAGCTCTACGGAGAGATGAAAGAAGTGAATGTCAAAAGCATAAGGGAACTGATGACTCTGAAAAGCACACCTAGAGGGGGGTGAATAGGTGTACTTGCTAATCTAGAAACTAAATGCGCTAAATGCGGAAGCTAATGCAAATATTGCAACACACTTAGTACAACACACAAGTGTAGCCGAATTCCCTATGAAGGGCTCTGGACTAGCTCCTCTTGATTCCCCTTGAATGGGTTGAGGTGCTAAGTGAAGCTCTTGTGATTAAGTATAAGTGAGGCACACACACAATCAAGCCAAGCAAATAAGGATGAGCAATATGAAAGATGCAAGGCAATACACAAGCAAATATGATATGTATGATGTGAATGATGCTTTGCACAAAATAAAGAGAGAGAGAGAGAGTTAGAGAGACAAGTGGATCAAACGCTAACAACAAGATATGTTTCGAGGTTCGAGCACCCAGCTCTACATCCCCGCCTTCACCGAGAAGGATTTCCAATCCACTATCTCCCACCGAGGGAACCTCTACCGAAGAGGATTTGTTACAACACAAGGAGTACCGAACTCCTCTCTCAAACACCGCCTCACAACCAAGGGGTAGGCCCATAGCCAATACAACAACCAACACCTCTACCGAAGAGGGTTACAACCAATCTCTACCTCTCACTAGAGGGAGCAAACACAAGCCTCAACCTCTACCAAAGAGGGAGCAAACCAATCACCCGATCTACCTCTACCAAAGAGGGATACAACAAGAGCAAGGGTGTTTACAACTTGGAGGCTCAACAACCTCAAACAATCTCTCTTTTTCTCTTTTTCTACAAAATAAAGATCCTAAATAGATTAGAATAAAAGATAGCTCAAGTGTGGAAAACAAGTGTTTTGATCAAAGAAAAACTCTTGGGAAAATACCAAATAGATATTGAAATGAAGAACAATAAACCAATTTCCCAAAATCCTATTTTCTTTGAAAATAACAAAACACTTAAAAACAAAAGAATGAATCTTTTTGGCACTTTAAACTCTTTTGAAAACTTCTTTTTAAAACCAGAGAATAGGGAATTTTTGCTCTTGAAAATCTTATGAAAACAGCCCAAGAGTTGGGGTATTTATAGCCCCTAAATAAAACTAGCCGTTAGGCTGATGTGGCAGCCTGACAGGCTTGGCGGTCGGCCGCCCGGTAGACCGCCAACGGTCAAAAATGTGACCGTTGGGCAAACCCGGTCGACCGCCCGGTCGACCCAAATAAACAGAGAGCAGAGCTCTCAGTTACGGTCAACCGTCCGGGTCGACCGCCCTTGTATCTGCCAGACGTGCACGGCTCTGTGCATGTCGGTCGACCTCACGGGTCGACCGGCCCTTGGTGCGGTCGACCCATGCGGTCGACCGACCTGGCCTGTCAGTCACAGTTCAGGGTCAGAAACACTTGTTAGAAATATTTTTGAAAAATCTTTTAACACTTTTAAAAATCACAAAAAATAGTTTTATCATTTTGCATTGATATATAAACATGTAGTAAAAAGTTTAGCTCAAATATCAATCAATATGAACTATTTTTGTGTCTTATCATTTTTACCAAAAATCAAAACTTGTATTTTTATCAAACTTGATTTTTCAATACATGAATAAGATAGTCAAAATAAGTTTGTATAGGAAGTGTAAGCATGTATGTATAACTAGAATACATCTATTATACATATAAACCATGTAAACTTGTTTTGATCAACCTATTCATGAAAACACATATCGGTTAAACTAAAAACCGAAAAACCAATATCCAAACATAAAACTTGTGTGTTGTGCACTTGAGCATATCAACTATACTAAGCTTTACAAATGGATCTAAAACACACTAAACTAAATTAGGATACCTAAGTCTTCTTGACGATCTTCATCTTCAAGTCGACTCGGTCCAAACTCCGTGATCCACGAGCGAAGCAATATGAGATCTTGATGCTTGGGCTCTGGAATCACCATGTGAAAGCTTCCAAACTCCTCTTTTTGAAGCAATCACCAACTAATATCTTGCTAATGATCTGAAACATAAAATCACAAGATTATAGTAAACATAACTATATGAGTTAATCATCATCAAAACTAGGGTGGAAGGCTTTTGGGCCAACAATCTCCCCCTTTTTGATGATGACAAAACTCATGAAGTTATATATGCATGGATTAAAGTTAAGCTTCAAAGAAGCTCCCCCTTTACTCATGCATAAACAAATAAACAATAAATACTCACGCATAAACAAATAAATAATAAATATGCAATGAATATTAAACATGAAACATGAAACATGCATATCTATGCATGAACAATAAAAGGTTCTAGATACCAGTGAAATGTTTAAAACAAAACATGCTCTAGATACCAATTACAAAACATGCTCTAGATACTCTAGATATCAATTAAAATTAAACTAAATTAAACTTAATATATGCAAAACATAAACATGCATATAACATGCATATATAAACATGTACCAATCATGCATATTAAAAACATCTTCTCTATTTGAGAAAGACTTTGGTTTATATGATGCATGTTAAACTCTCAAATAATTCTCCCCCTTTTTGTCAATCATCAACAAAGGGGTAAAAACCAAAACAAAACAAAATCTTCTCTCTTTTTTTTTAATACAAAGAATCAATCTTCAATAAGGGGTAAAAGCAAAACCAAATCAATAAATTTTTCTCCCCCTTTTTGTTCGAAACAATGAATCAATAAAAATAATATTTTCCCCCTTTTTGTCTAAAACAAAAACAAAACCAATTAGGGGTGACAATCAATTAAGGTACCAATTGAAAGTATGTCAAAGAATAGCATCTTGATACCAATTGAAAGGAAACAAACAAAAATATTGATACCAATTTTAAGCAAAAACACATGAAAATCTTGATACCATTTGAAATTAAACATAATAAATTTTGAATGTCTTAACAAAAATTTTGATACCAATTGTAAATATTTTTCATTTTTAACATATGATACCAAATTTAAATTTTCAATCATAAAGTATGGGAGTGAGCATCAAATACCAATTGAAAGACAAAATTAAATTTTCTCCCCCTTTATGAAATACCAACTAAAACAATGCGTAGGCTTGATACCAATTTAAAAGTAATCAATTGAAACAGAATTGAAGCTCAAGCACTAGCATAAACAAGATTTTGTGCTTAAAGATATAGGGATATAATAAGCACAAATAAAACATATATATGTATGAAAAATAGATACCAATTGAAATTGATATTCTTTGAAATGAAGCATACATACATACAAACACATATGAGTATACAAGAAATGTCAAGATTGATACCAATTGAAAGAATTCAATGATACCAATTGAAATAACAATAAGATCAAATGTATATCTCATATAACTATACCTCCCAATCATGGTTCAAGTTTTAAATGATTTTCATTTTAAAGCATACATGAACATGATCTCCCATCCATCCTCCTATCGAAGGTAGGGGTTTTCAAAAATAGATTTGAAAAATAATCATTGTTTGAAAAACTCTACCAAAATGAAGAATATCGTAACTAGTTAAATGGATAATTTGAAAAACTAGTACGAAATCCTTCAAACAAGGAATAAACTAAAAATAATTTTCATAAAATACATGTAAATCACATAGCACTTAAAAACACTCAATATTCAATAAAGTCCATACATGCTCATGAAAACATACTCATGAGAAATATTTTAAAAATGGTGAGTGTACAAGTGATGTGTGACATGGCATTATGAAATATCCAATTAAGCTCAAAATTCCTTGAAACAAGAAAACACGAAAATCATTAAAACTTATTTAATTTACAAGGTATATGTATGTCCTATACAAATTAAAGTGTACATACATATCCAAACACAACGAGTCCACAAAGATATATGCATGAAGGCACGTGGCTCAAAAGGATGTATATGTATAACAATAATTTGGATAAAATGGACATATACATGAAGTTAAACAAAAATACATGGAAACATGAAAAACTAAATTTTCATTAAAAAAAAATTTCATTTCAAGGTATATGTATGAATTGTCAACACAATAAGTATACATATATATTCCTAAACACAATTGAGTCCATATATATAGATTTGCATGAAAGGCAAATGACTCAAAGGGTATACATGTATATCTTAAAGTTTGACAAAATAAACATATACATGAAATGAAAAACTCATACACATAAAACAAATCCAAATATAGGAATACAAGTTTAAAATGTATGAATCATCAAAATTAGACTATACTAGCACATCTAATGGGTTCAAATAAGCAATCAAGCCCAAACATATATAGATTTATTTGTGACCCACTATATGTACAAGTATAAATCCTAGTCTTAATGAAAACTAACATCTAAATAAGTAATCTTAACATGAAGCATCAAAACACGATAAAAATCAACATGATAAATAAACACATGATTATTAAGAAAATCCACAAGTTATTAGAACTATGATATATGCAATATCAACCAAAAAGTGAGAACACAAAAGAATTTATCCATATTAAATATGGGTGTCTCAAAATAACTAAACATGTATATCACAAGTCTAATAAGCATGGCATTTTCATACTAATCACTAAACAATGAAACATGCTATGAAAGATAAACATGGAAAGCATGTAAACAAAAGGAGTTAGAGATTCGATACCAAAACCAATGAGGGCACCGCTCTAGTTCTCCAAACCAAGGTGATCTTTCCACCAAACTTTCCTTGAAAGTGATGCATCCAAATAATATCCTTTAAGTACGGAACGCATCCACTCTAAGGTACGGCTACTCTCACGTGATGCGAGAGCCCACACCTACATCAAAAATTTTAGGGGTGATTTTTGGTACCCATCTCTTATTGGGTCCATGGGGGTTAGTACCTTCTCTAACCCAAACAAACTTCTTTACTAAATTTACATTATGTAATCTATCAAAGCAAAATTTAGCAAGGTGGCCCATACGTCCACAATGTGTACAAGTGTACACATGAGCATACATGTGATGGGTGTGTCCGTGAGGAGCATGTGTATGACGTGATGGGTGTGCATGCATAGATGAAATTTATTTCTTTCGAAACAAAGTTTCCAAACGTGTATGGCCCACAACACATTGGCTCAAAGTGGAGCCCAAAAAATCAACACTCTTCTTAAGTAAAGATATATCATTGTTAATTAAAGAAGAAGTGGAGCATGCAAGGGGTGATCTAGGTGAAACTACCCTAGCATGGCAAACATGGGAAACAATATCATTTTTCAAAGATTTATTTTTGTTTAAACAAATTTCTAATTCTTTTGAAATAAAATCAATTTCTCTTTTCAAAGAATCATTTTCATTTAAAACAAAATCAATTTTTGAAGACAAGTTTTCATTTTTCTTCAAAATTGTTTCACAATCATTTTTATTTTTCAAAAATTTATTTTCTTTTAATGTAAGATCTAGTTGAGATCTCAATGAATCCCTTTCATTATAGACCTCAACCTTCTCTTGCAAAACCTTGTCAAGTCTAGAATGCAAACTTTTATTTTCTTTTTCAATTTCTAGATTTTTCTTTTTCAAAATCTTATATTTTTCAAACAATTTTTCACAAACAATGGATAGTTCTTCATTTAAAGCATGGGCATCAAGATAATCATCACATGAAGAATTAGCACTATCATTATCTAGTTGAGATTCCGATTGTACCTCAAGGGAGTCATTCCCTTGGATCATGAAGCTTTGAGAGTCAGATTCTCCACTAGTTTCCTCCGGTTGGATTTGCAATTGAAGCTTGGAGGTGGTGGTTGTTGTCAACTTGTTCCACACTGCAAAGGCGGAATTAAGGTTAGAAACATGCATAAGATATTCTTTAGGTAGCGTGCTTCTAATGGCCTCAAGGGCTTGTGCATTGGCCCCTATATGCTTGCTATCACTAAAGAATGATTCCTTGGTAATGGTAAGGTGAACCTTATAACCTAGGTCTTGTAGGTACATGGACATTCTATACTTCCAAACAACAATATTGGAAGGGTCAAAACTAGGTGGGGTCATGAAGTCCATGGGTCCAAACTATATGTGTGCAAACAAGCAAATGCAAATGTAGATTAGCAAACAAATGGATCTCACTCCTAGGATGTTAAGCCTAAGTATCAGGAGCGTTGGCTCTGATACCAATTGAAAAGCACACCTAGAGGGGGGGTGAATAGGTGTACTTGCTAATCTAGAAACTAAATGCGCTAAATGCGGAAGCTAATGCAAATATTGCAACACACTTAGTACAACACACAAGTATAGCCGAATTCCCTGTGAAGGGCTCTGAACTAACTCCTCTTGATTCCCCTTGAATGGGTTGAGGTGCTATGTGAAGCTCTTGTGGTTAAGTATAAGTGAGGCACACACACAATCAAGCCAAGCAAATAAGGATGAGCAATATGAAAGATAAAAGGCAATACACAAGCAAATATGATATGTATGATGTGAATGATGCTTTGCACAAAATAAAGAGAGAGAGAGAGAGAGTTAGAGAGACAAGTGGATCAAACGCTAACAACAAGATATGTTTCGAGGTTCGAGCACCCAGCTCTACATCTCCGCCTTCACCGAGAAGGATTTCCAAACCACTATCTCCCACCGAGGGAACCTCTACCGAAGAGGATTTGTTACAACACAAGGAGTACCGAACTCCTCTCTCAAACACCGCCTCACAACCGAGGGGTAGGCTCGTAGCCAATACAACAACCAACACCTCTACTGACGAGGGTTACAACCAATCTCCACCTCTCACTAGAGAGAGCAAACACAAGCCTCAACCTCTACCAAAGAGGCAGCAAACCAATCACCCGATCTACCTCTACCAAAGAGGGATACAACAAGAGTAAGGGTGTTTACAACTTGGAGGCTCAACAACCTCAAACAATCTCTCTTTTTCTCTTTTTCCACAAAACAAAGATCCTAAATAGATTAGGATAGAAGATAGCTCAAGTGTGGAAAACAAGTGTTTTGATCAAAGAAAAACTCTTGGGAAAATACCAAATAGATATTGAAATGAAGAACAATAAACCAATTTCCCAAAATCCTATTTTCTTTAAAAATAACAAAACACTTAAAAACAAAAGAATGAATCTTTTTGGCACTTTAAACTCTTTTGAAAACTTCTTTTAAAACCAGAGAATAGGAAATTTTTGCTCTTGAAAATCTTATGAAAACAGCCCAAGAGTTGGGGTATTTATAGTCCCAAAATAAAATTAGCCGTTAGGCTGATGTGGCAGCCTGACAGGCTTGGCGGTCGACCGCCAACGGTCAAAAATGTGACCGTTGGGCAACCCCGATCGACCGCCCGGTCGACCCAAATAAACAGAGAGCAGAGCTCTCAGTTACGGTCGACCGTCCGGGTCGACCGCCCTTGTGTCTGCCAGACGTGCACGGCTCTGTGCACGTCGGTCGACCTCACGGGTCGACCGCCCTTGGTACGGTCGACCGACCTGGCCTGTCAGTCACAGTTCAGGGTCAGAAACACTTGTTAGAAATATTTTTGAAAAATCTTTTAACACTTCTAAAAATCACAAAAAATAGTTTTATCATTTTGCATTGATATATAAACATGTAGTAAAAAGTTTAGCTCAAATATCAATCAATATGAACTATTTTTGTGTCTTATCATTTTTACCAAAAACCAAAACTTGTATTTTTATCAAACTTGATTTTTCAATACATGAATAAGATAGTCAAAATAATTTTGTATAGGAAGTGTAAGCATGTATGTATAACTAGAATACATCTAC
Source organism: Agave tequilana (assembly GCA_038442645.1). Lineage (NCBI taxonomy): Eukaryota > Viridiplantae > Streptophyta > Magnoliopsida > Asparagales > Asparagaceae > Agave > Agave tequilana. The sequence goes on along the minus strand of JAVJIF010015251.1, from coordinate 72,249 downwards.
TATACATATAAACCATGTAAACTTGTTTTGATCAATCTATTCATGAAAACACATATCGGTTAAACTAAAAACCGAAAAACCAATATCCAAACATAAAACTTGTGTGTGTTGTACACTTGAGCATATCAACTATACTAAGCTTTACAAATGGATCTAAAACACACTAAACTAAACTAGGATACCTAAGTCTTCTTGATGATCTTCATCTTCAAGTCGACTCGGTCCAAACTCCATGATCCACGAGCGAAGCAATATGAGATCTTGATGCTTGGGCCCTGGAATCACCATGTGAAAGCTTCCAAACTCCTCTTTTTGAAGCAATCGCCAACTAATATCTTGCTAATGATCTGAAACTTAAAATCACAAGATTATTAGTAAACATAACTACATTAGTTAATCATCATCAAAACTAGGGTGGAAGGCTTTTGGGCCAACAGACTCATGCAGAAATCCATCATCAACCACATCAATTTCTAGTTCTAGAAAATTTGAACGAATGGACCAATGTAGTGTAGCTTCCGAATCGAAATATATGGAGGTTGCGAATGGCAGAATTTCTAATTCTGTAACAGATCTTGCTTCAGTCAATTCTGTCATATATGAAAGACAACAGAAAGAAATATGTGAACCGCAGCCTTCAATTCTATAGATTCTAAACCCCATTCACCAAATGAGCTAACACCACCACCACCTCCTCTGACTCCTTTACTGATGTAGGAAGCCAAGGCAGTCGTCTGTCAGTAATTCGGTTCTGTTCAGGAGTTTGTTTTCGAGTCCAATTTAGATTCCAATTTATTTTGTTATTTTTTATTTATTTTTAGTTTTCTAGTCCGAGTTGAATTCCGATTGGTTTTATTTTTTCTTATTTAATTACGTTTCCTAATTAGAATAGTATATTTTTTATTTGCCTATATAAAGTCATTGTATCTTTATTTTTGTATTCAACTTTTATTCAACTTTTGATTATTAATTAAATTCAGTTTTTTTTCTTGCTCGTGGATTCAAGTTGATACTCTTTACTCGTGGATTCGAGTGTTTTACTCGTGGATTCGAGTGATTTTCTACTTAAATGCATCTTTTAGGTTTCATTGGCACTAGAACGAGATATAACTAGCGTTACTCACTTCTTTATCTGCTTCAAGTAGTATCAGAGCTTTGGCAACTTTTCGACAATGAAAGGAAATGACGATGAATTGCAAGGCCTTTTCACAGGGATGGGCACTACTGAAAGGAGGGTCGACATTATCAAGTCAATCTTGGATGACATGGTCTAAGAGCTCAAGAGATTGTCCCTCAAGATTGATGATTGAAATCTAGTTGATGGTACGTATCGAAGCAGATATGATCGTCAATCAACTCCTCTCCCACCATATCAATCTCCACCACATTAGCCGCCGCCACATCAACTGAGATTACGTCAACCTCCACCTCAACAACAACCTTCTCATTCTCAATTTCCACGGCGACCACAACGACGTCATTCTATTGATGATTTCGTGGAAGAAGATCTTAACTTCATCGACAAATGGGCAAATAATGGTTGGAGGGGCAGATTTTCTAATTCTATTCATGACAAAAGAGAAAGTTACTCAAATCCTGATAAGTTTAGGATCCCTTCTTTTGACCAATCTTAGGATATCATCACAGAGTCATATTGATCTAAACCTTGGTCCAACAATGGAATGTGATTTTTGGAATGAATGATTTGGGCTCAACAATGAAGGGAATAGGAACCGACACTGACTCAGGAATAAAACTCAAGTCAAGTTTAGGCTCGAGAGTCGAAGTTGGTTCATGAGTTTGGTCCAAATCATAGAATTAAATTTCACATTCATTTCTCAACAATGGAATGTGGCTATCGATTATAAGTGGTTCATGTTCAAGCTCTATAGGGATAGGAATCAGTGTTGACTTCAGAATTGGGTCCAAACTGGGTAAGGATACCGGAGTCAGCATAGATTCAGAAAGTGAAACTGATCACAATATTGGGAATTGGTATCATATTCATCTTCAAGTTCAATCTTATTGAAATGAAAACTTGTCAATTTGTCAATGGGTTGATATTGGTCAAGTTCAACGTTTGTGATGAAATCGAATCTTGATTAAAATCTCCAAGATACTATGATTCTTTGTCAATGTGGTTAGGAGAATCAGGAATAGTCGAAAATGTGTTAGGTAGAGTTTTTTCATTCCTATCATTAATTGTGCTGACCAAATGACTCACTTTTTCTTCTAACCTATTGAGAGATTGGGCAACATTATTTCTGAACTGAATCAGGTCTTCCGTACTCTTTTTTAAGTCAATAAATTCTTCTTGTTGTGGTTGGACTTGAAAATTAAAGTAAGAATCTTGGATTTGAAAATTGTTTGGGAGCATTGAGTTCAATTGAATTTGCACTTGTCGTGTGGACTTAAGAAAGGCTTCAAAAGTCTTTTTTAAAGAAGATTTTTCTTCTATAGGTTGGTCTTAGTATGGAGTATATGAAGTTGTTTGTTAGTAAGGTTGTTGCTAGTAAAACTCAGGAGAGTTGTATCCCCACTGACTCGGTGAAGAGTGGTGATGATTGTCCCATTCTTGTTCATAATACTGGAATTTGGGCATGTATTGATTTTGATAAGACCAATCTGGCATACTTGGTTGGTTAAAGTTACGTAATGTCGGGTTGGTAATATCCAAATTAAAAGAGGTCGGGGTGAAATATAGATCACTATATGCATTGAAAAAATTATAATTGTAATCCATATCACAAAGATATCAAAAACAAACAAATAAAAAAATAAAAGAAAGAAAAATTTAGTCTAAGTTAGGGTAGAGCTTAGATCTAGACGACTCCTAACTGTTGATTATCCACATGAGGTATATTGTAAGAACCTGACCGCAAGTTAATCGGCCAGGTAGGGGTAAGATTGGTGAGAGGTACCGCGCTTAAAATGACAAGCCTAATTATATCAAACTACCAGCCTTCGAGGTTTCGTACCTCAATCCCCAACCTTTAACACTAATTTGGCAAGAGTCAACTTCTAATAACTTTCCTCTTAGGTCAGTCCTTATTCAACGTTTACTCAATTTTAAATTGCGCTGGGTTAGTGAGTGAGGAGATGGTTTGTGGGCTAAGGGAGGATAATTACTTCCCCCACCTTATCTTATTTAAGGATATACCCTTAATCTTTTTAGTGCAGTGTACAAGTATAAAGCAAAAGGTAACACTCAAGCAATATGAATCACTCAAATATGTTTCCTAAACTATATGCAATGTACATATACCTTTGCTCTAGCACTCTTCAACAGTAATGTAAAAGGTAAGTGAATTAGACATGTGCCCTAAGATGAAGTAGTCTAATTGTTTTATTTAGCATTTACAAGCAACCACGTTACTGTTGAGGTTAGAAATATGTACGGAGTGAGTTAAATCGATAAACTAATAACTGCAGAGAGCTAATTCTCTAAAATTTAAGTAACTTGCAAGAAACTACAATTAATAGTTTACCACAGTTGTGGACTCTGATGCTTAGCCTTCTTGGACAGAGACACGGAGTAGCAATATATCCACTACAGCTCCAAATTTTTTGAAATTAGCCCCTATAAACTAAAACAGAGAAGAAAAGGAGTTAGATCGTTAAAGTAAATAAAAAAAAAGAAACTTACCGTCTCTCCTCGGCAACGGTGCCAAAAACTTGTGATCGATCCAAACCTGTACAGGAAAGTACAGATTTTTAGGAATAATGTTAGGTCCTCGATGCTACCGTGTAGCCTAGGGTTAATGGGTCGTGATCCCCAGGGAGGGACAGCGATGGAAGCAATTAAGTAAGTTTCTTCTTTTAATTTATCAAAAACAAGTTAATACTTATCTTCTCAGTTTTATAAAAAGAAAATAAAAATGTTAAGTTAAGTTAAGAAAAAGATGGTAGAAAAAGATAGTGTTTTTTTTTAGATTACTAAGCTAGAAAGAAAATAAACAAGAAAAGGAAGAATATACCTTGGCGTAATTAAAGAAAGCAAGCGACCAATTAAGTTGAGTAACAATGAAGAGAAGTGGGATAATTTTATTGACTGTCACTCTCAATATAACTATCTTTAAGGAAGATTATATCTAGTGTCACTTTTTCTCTCTCTGTTCTGTCATGAAACTCTCCTTAATCCAAGCTAATAAGAAGGCGTTATTAAAAAGAAGGTATAAAGAAAATAAATAAAAATAAATAGAGCAATTGAAGCAAGTAAAATAAAAAGAAAAAACTAAAGAAAAGAATAGAAGAATCTTTATTGAAGCTGTCACCGTCAATTAAAAGAACTCCTTCTCCACAAAATAACTCTCAAACTAAATCCTAGAAATTACACTTGAAATTTAAAAGAGAAAACTAAAAAAACTATAAGTTTTGATCTCTCCTTGGAGATGACCTTTCCTTAATACTCTGATTCTCTATTTATAGTAGTAGTAGATAGACTCCTGGTAGAAGTTTTGCACCCATCAAAAGATGTATCTTCAGAATTTGAATTTGAAATTTGGATATTAAGATAATATTCTATCTCTTGACTTAGCGAGCAAGCTATTTCTGAATTTAAATCCTCCCCTTATGTCCAACTTGATTTGATTTATTCAGAATTTTATATGGAACTTCAAATCTGAATTGGTCTGCAGCTAGTTAGTGTGTTGATTACTGAATATGACTTATCAGATAATATAATTAGAAAGAGTGATCAGCATAAGAATTGTATCTCTTTAATTCTTCTTTCTGGATCATCTTGAATCATCATATTTGAGTTTCAGTAGCGAAAGTTATGATTAAAATACTAAAACGTATTCAGTGTGAATCCGAGTCTAAATTGATTTAGAACTCCGAATTTACTTGAATTTTTCATTAATCTTCAAATATGATTGATTCATCTTATCCATTTATCCTCTTAAATTTTTAATTTGTCTTCTAAAATTGATGAGATATTCATTTATCTTCAGCGAAATCGATTGGATTTTCAAAATTATATTTTTTCTTTGAGTTTTGATTTGAATTATCTCATCTGATATATCAGGTCTTCAGATAAAATAGCTTCTAAAAGCTTTAGATTTGAATAGATTCTCTTGATTTGCTTGATCTTTTGAATTGTTTGGATTTAATTGGATAAATCTGACAATCTCTCTCTTTTCTTCGTTAGTTACACTGCATACCACTAAACATTAAAATACATTAAAAAGTAGAATTTTAGTTAAAAAAAAATGAAGAAATGTGACACATGTGATATTAAATATGCAATGTACGTGTACAATCAGACCGCCGAACAGATGTTACAGTGTTCGGTCATCTTTGACCGAACAGTTGCGAAATTGACAGCAAACCCATCGGAAAATTTTGAATTTTTTTTTGATAAATTACATCAAAAAAACTCTAAATTTCTTGTGTTTTAACACCAAATACAATAGATCATAACCCTAGAAGTGAATAGAACTTGTTAAATTGAATAAATTAAACCACATTTCATTAATTTGTGAAAAATCAACAAAAAACCTCAGAAATTACTCAGAAATTTCTTTGGGGACGACGGTGGCATATCGACAGCGGCTTGTTGACGACGGTGGTGGCGTGAGTCGACGATGGTGATGGAATAGCGGTGATAGCGAGTCGAAGAGGAAGAGGAGAGAGATCCGCGTTCGGCAGAGAGATAGATAGAGAGAGAGAGAGAGAGAGAGGATTAGATATAAAAAAAATGATAAAATGGAAGCTTGGGGGTGCCTTAATAAGATGTTGGGGTGCCTTCATCCATGGAGTGCCATCAGCAATTTTTTGGTGGAAATATGTTTCCATCCTATTGTAATATAGACCTTTCTCTTCACAAGGCTTTTATGATAGTGGCCCATGGTGTATATATATTTAAGCAGTTCACATTATCATCAGCTTAGCTTTGCAGTGAACCTTCACACTGAAGTTGTTTATTGGTTCAACATTATCTCTTGCTTTTGAGAACCTGGGCTTCAATGAATTCCAATAGTTTCTCACGGATAACCATCGACTTGAGTTTAGCCAACTGTGACCTTTAAATGCTTTTCTTCCTGGATACAGTAGTGGGGTTCATGCCATGCAGGAATGTTTGGATTCAAAGTTGCATAGAAGAAATCTTTTTCTTTGAAAGGCAAATGTGCAGAACTCCTATTGTTTTTTTCCCCCTCAAGAATCAAACTGATAGCACTAAATTTCAAGGTTCAGCAGTCTCACTCAAGTTCGGAATTTATGAGCTCTTTCTAGCAATTTCTACTAGATTTTTCCATACGGTTTTAGAACATAATATTGATTTGGATCCTGGCAAACTTTTAGATATGCCCATTCCACTACAATGGGAACCTATGTGGAAAACTTTACTCAACTTATGAAGGGAAAGTCTGAAAGCTAAGACCTAAGCCTCATGGGTTAATTAAACACCGGATTCGCCGTCCACTAACCTGCACTCAAAGGCCATGGAAGCATTTAGGACTGCACAACATTCTTATTGTCTCGATGCATGCCACGGAGGTTTGACATCAAAATCCATCATATTCTCGTTCTTGATTCTCAATCTTTTCTGATTTTTTTAGTAACACTTACAGAAATATCGCTTAAATTTCTCTGTGGTGTGGCACTAATTAGGGTGTACGTTCATCCTAGGTGCTTAGGACCTAAACTTTCTCAATTTCCAAGGGATTAAAGTGTTTGGGCAGCAAGTTTCAAATCCAAGTACCTGGCACATCCATTGGTTAAACAAATCTAGATGACTAGACCCATTTAATCAATTTGGTCAGGTCTGGAATCATGCTGTTTCTTGAATGCTAGGCCTTCTTAGTGCTGCTCTGCCTAATCTATAAGCTTGCATATTGCACCCACAAATCCATCTTGATAACTTCTATAATTTCTATGGGGGTACAAAAGTTGGACAGCTTTTTCTTTTGGTTCTTGAATGCCAATGAGACGGAACAACTTTTTGGGGTGGGGGGTGCGTGTGGGGCACTTTGAAAGCACCCAATTGGCAACAATTATTTCTTTTTGTGGTTTGTACTAGGGATGATGCTGATCCTTTTCTTAATACATCTCTTTCAGAACTCTATTCTAGAGCACGAATAGTGACTCATGCTTTAGAGAAGAATATATATATATATATATATATATATATATATATATATATATATATATATATATATAGCGAGTGAGAGAGATAAATAGACTTGTATCCTTCCAAAAAGATATGAGCCCGAATCTTTCCAGCTCAAATACAACCTTTCGACATTCGAGTACAAGATCCACTTGATCTATATTATTTCAAGTATTTTTAAATTAAAAATCAATTGTTTTGAATATTTTTTGCTCATTCATCAAGCGGCGCAAACTGAACGGCCGAAAGTAATGAGTTGGTTAGATCTATATCTTTAAACATACAAATCTCGATCCGTCCATTTGATTATGATCTAAACATTTAAAACATCTACAAACCAATTTTTGTTGGGTTTCAAATGTTCTACACCATTAAACTAGCCAACTCACTATTTAGGCCGTCCGTTTTTCCTTACTTGATGCATATACAAAAAGTATTCAAAACACTTAATTTTGATTTATAAATACTTGAAATAATATAAATCAACTTCAGCGGAGTGGACCTTGTATTCTAACGTCGGAAGGTTGTACTTGAATTGGAAGGATTCGAACTCAAATCCTTGGATGTGTGTATAGCTTATATTAAATTTCACTTTGTTGATTGAAAGATATTGGCACTTTCTCTGAATAATGGATCCAACTTATCAAGCACTCTTCTTTCAAACGGAAAGAAGAAAAAAAAAAAAACTACAATTAAAAAGAATCCATACATTTTGATGCTTGCATAAGACCCTTCAAGAAGAAGACGTGCGTTTGTGATTAGCTATGACTAGATTGGAATTTTTGTTGCATTCTATAAGTTTAAAGGCAAGCATATACTTGGGCCACACCGGTGTTATTGAAAAAATCATAAGATATATTGTAGTGGTGGCTTAGCTTAAAGTGTTGCATAACCGAAAGGACTACACTTGGATTTGCTTGTACAAAGAGGAGATTGTTCAATGACACATATACTAGCTCTTTTTATTCTTTCTTTTTTAAGAAGAAGGTAAAAGATGGATAAGACCCAACTCACTTCATTTGTGAGAAGGGGCGGACCCAAGAATTGGCTGCAGCCTGACCCATTTTTTCATATATTGCCTTATACTCTTTTTATTTTGGTTCTTTTTCATATATTGCTTTAGACTTCCTTCTATTTTAGTTTTCTTTTGGCAAATTTATTTCTGGTTTCGCCCCTGATTTAGTGGAGAATATTGTTTTATTATTTTGGTAAATTCATATAATTCATAAGCATATGTTATAAAAGATTGTAGCCCACCTCAAAATTTATTCTTGGCTCCGCCTCTGTTTGTGAGCTCATCGCGAGAACATACCATTAAAATACCTCACATATCCTGGTTCTTCAAGCCAGGCTCTACCTTAATCTCCTCCGAATTGAGTTTTTCCTGAAACAGTGCATTCGAAGTAACAAATAAATCGGGAGAACATGGATCATGGAAGGAGCTTCTCCTTCAGCCTCAGAACAATTAATCTGATCTAGGGATGGCAATTGGTCGTGCCAGGCCAAACCCGGCCCTGGCACGGCGGGCCAAGGGCGGGTCGTGCCCGGCTCGGCCCGCCCGGCTTGACCCGGGTTCCAAATATGGAACCCGGGCCAGACCCGTGCTGGCCCGCTATTTTAAAAAAAAATAAAAAACTTTAAAAAAAACTTAAAAATCCAAAAAAATCTTAAAAATTCCCAAATATTGCTTATTCAAGTTGTGATAAAATTAGCAAAGAATATTATAAGGCGTGAAATGAAAATATATATATTTATTAATGATCAAATAAAATAGATAATTGATACAAATACAATTGAAGTATAAATCAACCTTTTTTCAAATTTATCGTTAATACATAAACAAAAGTGCAAGTCTTCATTCTTCATACATTTTATCAATCATAAATAAAAAAAATACAAGTCTTCATTCATCTTTTGGGGAGCCTTTTGGAGAATCTTCGAGGAGATCGTCAATTATTTTATTTTGACTTCTCTTTTTCGCATTCAGCCAATCCTTCCCGCATATGGTCATCTCGATCGCATCCGATGTCAAACAGTTTCTCGTATCAGTCAGCACTCGACCACCTGTATTAAAAGCAGACTCCAAAGCTATTGTAGATGTCATAAGAGTTACTAAATCACGTGTCATGATGGAAAGCACAGGATAAGTTGATGCCTGTGATTTTCACCATATCAAAATATCAAAATTTTCAAATTCTGAGTCTTGATCGATCTCAGGAGTCACAGTACATTGTATATAATAATGAAGTTCATTTAAACAGACAGAAGTTCTAGATTTTTTTGGAAGCTGATAAAAAATCAGAAAATAATGAATTTCTACCATTAGAGGTTGAAAAACTTTGAGATGAAGAAGATTGTTTGTTTCCGTAAGTAGTTTATAAAAATCATATAACTTATTTATAGAAGAATCAATATTTGCCCATATTATGGCATAACTATCCTCATAGTTCATCCTTTCATAAAAATTTTTAAGTAAAAATTTACATCCATTAAATTTAATCTTAAGATCCATAATATCAGCAAAATAAAAGATAAAAGAAAATTTTTTAATATTTATTAAAATTTTTCTCCATGTGAGCAATAATAACTCTTATAGAATCAATATTTCTACATTCATAAAATATTTCACTTATTTCAGTTAACTCATAAAATATTATACTTATCGTTCGGTAATAAATACTAGAAAATAATTTTGTTATTCTTTCAAATCTTTTAAAAATTCACAACTCTATTCACAAATTGTCATTTCTCATGGAAATAAAACAGTTAGGCAATTTTACAGAAATAAACCTATTTATTGCCTTTTATAAGAATCGTTTTACTCAACATATTCTGTTTTGAGTTCTAACGAGTTCTTACATCTTGAGGTAATTTTTTAGCAGTAACCCTAAGCCCGAACAAATTTGTCTGAAGGTTTGTCTTCTTGGGCCGCTACTTTTAATAAATATAATAATATCTCTTACTTTTTGAATATAATTATTAATTATTTTCAAGCCATCTTGTACACACAAGTTAATAACATGACAAATGCATCGAATATGAAAAAATTCATTCAAAACGTGTTTTTAATAATTTTTTAAAATCTCAATTGCTGCAGTATTTTCACTAGCATTATCAAATGAAACAATAAAAATTTAGACTCAATTTATATTTTTTTAGTAACATGCATTATAATTTTAATAAGATTTAAAGCATTATGAGGATGAGGAAACTTTTTAAAACCAATAATTCTTTTATTTAAAATCCAATCAGAATCAATAAATGCGCAGTAATAACAATATAATGGTAGTCGTTAAGTGCTTCCCAACAGTCAGAAGTGAATGCAATTTTATGAGGTAAAGATGATAAAACTGCAACTAATATTTGTTTTTATTTTTCAAATACTTTAAACATTTCTAATCTTATAGTGTTCTGACTGACCGGCTCATAATCAGGATTATGAATCGTTCTAATATAATCTGTAAATTCATCGTCTTTAGTCATACTAAAATAGTTGATACCTCGGAGGAACTAATAGTTATATGAGGAACAGTGCTAGGTACATCAGAAGAAACATTAAAATCTATGAATAGTATAAGTTTTGTGTATGAAATTTGTGGAGTGTTGTCTAGTGGCATATTTAGAGCTTCCCAAGTATCATTACTAACACTAAAATTACTACGAAATCTAGAATCAGAACCTTGGCTAGATCCAGCTTGACTAGAATTGGCATCCATTTTTTTGACTATTTCTAATTTTATAAGAATATAAATACTGGATTGAAGAGTTTGAAGAGTTTGTACAGAAAGACAAAAAACTTGTAGAGAAAGCTTATAAAGAGAGAGCTTGCAGGGAGAGAGCCATGAAGAGTTGAGACTTGAGAGCTTATGAAGCCTGTAGAGGGACCTTGAGGAGCTTGTAAAACTTGAGGAAGATGAAAAGGAATAGTTTTTGCTGTGTGAAATGAAGTGGGGAAGTCTAAGTATTTATAGAGAAGGAGAAAGTATTTTTTGCAATTGTTTTTGCAAAAAACACATTATATACCCATTGGGGGTTTTTGTAAAAAAATTGCAAGCCCCCCCCCCCCCCCCCCAAGCCCCCCCCCCCCCCCAAAAAAAAAAAAAAAAAAAAAAAAACGGCTATAATAGTCGTTGGGTGAAGAGGGGGGTTTGCAAATAAAAATTTGCAAAAAAACCCCCTCCCAACGACTCTTAGAGTCGTTGGGCTTGCGGCCGCGACCCGGCCTACCATTCTAGGCCGAGCTGGGTTGGTGGGCCGTTCCATGCCCGTGCCTGACACGGCCCACCGGGCCATGTGCCGCAAAAAAGCAGACCCGGGGTCGGCCCACAAAAACCCTGGACCCGGGACGGGTTTGGCCCGGGTCCTGCCTGGGCTGGGCCGTGCCCGGGCTACACCGAGAGCGTGCCCGTGTGGGTTGTCGGGCTGACCCGATCCAATTGACATCCCTAGTCTGATCTCCAACACTCAGCCAAGTTGTCATTGATAAAATTTAAACATAAACCATTGTGCTGATATTGATTGATCCGTTCAATGAATTTTCTCCGATTTCAGATCTCTGATCTGCATTTTACTTCAAATGGGATGAACCTGTCTCACTACTTTAGGACCACAATGCTGAATCTTTTGCCGTGGCCCTTGGCCCTCAGGCGTCTGGCTACGGCAGAGTACTTGTGATTTGGTTGGTGGGCCAAAATGGTGTCGACCTGTCAGTTGGTTGGATCCGACTAAAACCCCATGAAAACCCAATTCCAAATCAAAAAAGGCCAATCAGAATTTTTCCTTCTCTTTTTTGTCTTTCATGTAGAATTTTCACAATTACATATACCATATATGCCAAATCTTTTCAATCTTTTGACGCTATTGGATGACACTTTCTGTAACCCCCTGCTCCCTGATGTACGTATCACAGTATCGGTACGTGATACGACGTATAATATTGATTTGACCTTTCTGATAGTTAGATTGAGACGATTTCAGTTTCAAATATTATTTTCTAATATTTTAGATTTTTCAGGATTTTCTGGAATTTTTCTGGATTATTTTGGGAAAATCTCCATAGTCGGTGTCGACCGATACCGATAATTGGCTTTACGATTTTTATTTCACAACCGGAGTTGTATTTTGAGAATCCGCTTTCACCAGGTGTCTTAGAATCGTATTACCTACATGAGGGTATTTTTGGAGATTTTTCTGAATTTCTCGAAAATCCGGCCAAACCGGTGTCGCCCAGTACCGGCGACATCTTCCAGGATTTTTCATTTGCAAACCGAATTGAATTTCTTCAAACCGTTTTCATATTACGTCTCAGGATAATATTCTCTATTTTCTGTAATGTTTAGGCACAGTTCGGAGCTAGTCGACTTTTGGGCCGAATTAAATAATATTAATTTAATTATTTTAAAACCTTTTCTTTTTCTTTCTTTTTCTTTCTTTTTCTTTCCACTTCTTCTCTTCTCTGGCTTTTTCCAGCGACTTCCTCCACCGCCTTTTTCAATCACCGAACCCATTAACCCCACCGCCTTCTCTCTCTCCTCTACTTTAAAAAGTCTTTCTCTATCTCATCACTCTCTTCCTCTCTCTCTCTCTCTCAAGCCGCTCCTTCTCTCTCTCTCTCCCCCTCATTTACCCTCACTGTTCCAGCAACCGGGGGCGAGACTGACCCACGCCCGCGGCCGGCGCCTCCGACCAGGCGACGCCGGCCGCCGCAGGCACCGCCGGCGGCCGCGTCCCAGCCCGGCCGGCGCCACCGCCGCCCCTTCCTCTCTCCTCCTCCTTTACCTTTTCTTCCCCTTCTTTTTCTTCTCCTCCCTTTTCCCGTTTTTCTTCTTCTTCTTCCAGTTTTCCTTCTCTCCCTCTCTTTCTTTCACACTCTCTCTCTCACTCACCCTCTCTGTATGACGCGCTGCCGCGCCGCCGGCGGCCGGGATCGCCGCCGCCGCCGGCCTTGCTGGCCGGCTTACTCTCGCAGCAGCAGCAAGAGCTGCTGCTGCTGCTGCTCCTCCTTTATTGGGTTTCGGTAGAACCCAAACCCAATAACCCTATTGGGTTAAGTGAGAAACTCAATAACCCCCAAACCCGTTAACCCGTTTTCCTATAAGTTAATTGGGTTTGGGTTTAGATCTAAACCCGACCCATTAACCCGTCAACCCGCATCCAAACCCATTAAAGGTAATTTCCATAAAACCCCCTTCTTCTTTTTATTAATTGCATTTAAAATCTTGTTATTACATATTTAACTCATTTTTATTACTTTTAGTATTCGGTGATATCTGGAGCATCCGGACTCCGATTTGGACGATTCTGGATCCGTTGCGATCGTGGGAAAGAGAGCTACCTTCCCATGGCTAGTTTGTGAGTGTTTTCCTTTTATAAATTATATTTTATCATGTTTCGTATCTTGGTTGGTTGCCTAATTAATAAAACGTGATTATCGGTAAATCATTATAATTATTAAACACTAAATGTCATTGTTGGGAAATCCCTGTAGTTCCTGTAAGTAAAACATACTGATAGATAGATGAGACCTGATCTGGATGATTGGCTAATTAACGAGATTTTCGAAGTTAATAATGTTCCTAAGTAAAACTAGTCTCTAAATTGATAATTAAAATAGAGTATTCTGTTTCATAATTTGGTGGCACCTACCGTATTCAGAATATAGGAATCGTTATTCTTATTAGCAGTAGTTGACACTCGAGTAGATGCTATTACCCCAGACACTAACATTAATATTCACACTATGACTTGGATATCCTATCACACGGGACACTGTTATCTCATGTACATGTAACACCGTTACACAGATCCTCTTACACGCAACACTATGTCCCACCGGTACATAGATACACCGATTCTCTAGACGTTGTCATTTCATTACTGCTACATGCATATTGTCAAGCTGCCATGGATACCCGACACTGATAGTTCATGTGCTAGTATCACCGTTGCACAGTTAGTATGATACGTCACACTATTATTTCGTATTCATGTGTGTGTGTATATATATATATTGTTATCATCGTTACATGGATTCTCGGCATCCCTGTTACACATGCATACATGGTTTCTCTATTCTTGTCATATGGATCACCGTTCATATTGCATGTCATACTCATGTATTCCTGTTACATGATTGTTTCTCGTTACATCTATTGATATTCTTGTTATTGATATTCCCGTTACTGGAAATGAGAGCTGTTGATATGCGATATGTGGAATCCCACATCTATTGTTCCCATTTCCCGTTATATTGTTCTATGCTATCAACAGAGCTCAGGTCCTGTTATCATGTTACCAGTATCATGTACTGTATTTGTTCTTGTTACACTGTATACTGTAAATATCAGATCATAATGATAACTTGGGTATGGAGGAGACTTGACGGTTGACTAGATCTTGTCGGGTGGATGTCTGGATCCATTGTTTGTCCCACTACAGGGGACGGGGTAGTGCTGGCTACCGTCTGTTACTCATGAGCTCCCGTTTCCCGTTATTGTTTTAGCTCGTTAAGTTCCCGTTACATGTTACAGCCTTAGCGGGCTGGCCCTGGTCTCAGCAGCCAGGGGTCTGTTTAAGGCCGTGATCCCGGGTATGCACGGATACACCTACCCGATAAGAGCTCCTCGACCATGGGTGTAACGCCCCGATCCCGGCGATACGGGGACGTCACTGCAACGTATATACGTAAGTCCGAAGTACCTTCCCGTATATACGCTAAGCATCAGTACAGACAAGAATCAGAGTACGGAAGCAAATGGTGCATTATACATTCCAATACATATATACAATTACAGAATTATCACCAGTAGTGATCTAATATTACATGAATATCATATCACTAATATGCGCAAATGCGGGAATACAAGCAGATGTACAAGAGTAAAACAGCATAAAGGTACTCACGAGTTTAAAAAGGAAAACTCGAGAGACTCACAGGGGCCTGGAAGGATGTGGCTCAGGACGGTCGGCTGGAGGTCCACGCTACCGCTGCGCTACTCTGATCAGCAAAGGGAGAAATCCACACGCTCCGGGCTCCAGGACCTGGACGTGAGAATCCAGGGGAGTCAAATGATACTCCCCAGGCGAGTGGTGAAGCAAAACCAAGTGGCGAAGCAGGGTGAGCACAATAATGCATATATCAAGTAGGAAATACTCATGAGGCAGATAGAATAGAGCAGGTAAGAATAGATATGGCATGAGAATCATAAAACAGGGAATCCGAATAAAACCAATCCGAACTACCATAATACTCATAAAACACGAAATCCGATATAAAGTCCGGGAAAAGCAAATACGGTAAGGCACATCACAGATTCATAGCCGTTTAAGTTGCAGGCTTTGGTATGCGTCCCATTCCACATACCTCTACTTACAACTTAAAGAGCCGGTTATTATGACACTTTATTATTACTCGTCTTACCCTGATATCTAGCTATGTGAACTAGCGTCCCAACACACATAGATCCATATCCGAGTAAAACAAGGTTGTTATTGGAAACTAGCGGGGGTATCAACGAACTATGTTTACAGTGGGTCCCGTACATACCCGGGACCACGGCCACAGGATTGTTCCGTTGCATGGAAACGGAAGCCAGCCGCAAGGCTCAACATGAGGGACTTATGTATGCCCTATAGTAACATGAATAAGGGAGCCAGCTCTCCCCTCGGTCCCCTGGAGTACCACAGGTCAGACCGGAAATATAGTGCACAACCTAAAGCCACTGTAAACACGAACACATATCGATATCCGCATGTTTCCCCCGACCCAATACAGTTGGTCCATTTTAAGATTTAATAGTTTAATTATCACTTTACGGGAAAAACAGGAAATAGACATGATCAGGAATCAGGAGTACATAAGTACTATATAATCAGGTCACTGCATGTAAAGCAGGAAAACAGGTCACTGATCATGATACAGTATAACAAGTCAAGGTTCCCGTAAAGATGACAATCACAAGTCAAATACATCATGCTGGGTGTAAAGTGATAGCATGACAAGATGGTGATATTTATCAAGCAACCAAGCATATAAGAGATTGATAATAGTCTGGGTAAGTCAGGTCATACCAATAGGGTCTTGCCAAAGAGCATGTCAAGTGGTCAGGTGATAACACTCTAGATGTCAGGTGATATACATGTGTTAAAAGGTAACATGTAATTGACAGGTCTAGTAATAGCATGGTAAGTGGTAACAAGGAAGTGACTCAAAGTCCAACGACCACGAAGGGTCGGCCACGCATGGTATATGATAAAAATAAGCATATCAATAGCATGGCACAAGTACACGATAAAGCTACCCTAATCCAAGCAATAGCAGGGCAAGTGATAACATATCAGAAACCAAGAACACAACGACCACGAAGGGTCTGCCACGCATAATGTAAAAGCAGTAAAAGACATAAAGACATGGAATCAAATACATGGAAATATAAAGAGAAATACTTATCGATCCGATGAAACGGGAACTCAAAGAGAGGCGAGATTACTCGCCTAAATCACCAACATGCAGAAAGATCCGAAATCCGCTGAACTTGGGACGCGCCATAAAATATAATAAAATGTAAATATTTATGGAGAGAGAAAATGTTAGAAAACTAGAGAGAGAAAGGGAGACCTAGGGAAGAAGATCTAGAGAGAGTTAGAGAGAGAAACTGAGGAGAGAGAAAGAGAATGAGGAGAGAGAGAAGAGAGAGAGGACTAGAGTGAGAGAGAGATGAGAGAGAAAATCTGGAGAGAGAGAGAGCCAAGAGAGAGAGAGAGGGAGAGAACAGGAGAGAGAGTGAGAGAGTGAGAACCAGGTCCAGGGAGAGAAAGAGAGGAGGGGGGCTGTTGCCCCCCTTGCTCCCGCACAGCGCCCCCCCCTTGGGGGCGCTCGGCCCTGGCCGCCGGCCTGGCGGCGGCGCCGGGCGGCGCCGGCCGCCGGCAGAGAAAGAGGGGGGCAGTGCCCCCCCCCCCAACAGGGAAAGGAGGGGGGCTGTGCCCCCCTCCAGCAGAGAAGGAGAGAGGGGGGCTGTTGCCCCCCCCTCAGCCCCGCACAGGGGGCCCAGGCGGGCCCCCTGGTCGCCCACGGCCGCCGGCGCACTGCCGGCGGCGCCCCAAACTGGGGTGGCGCCGGCCACCCCAAGGAAAGGAGGAGGGGGCTGCTGCCCCCTCAACAGAGTGCACAGGGGGCCGGAGGCCCCCTGGCCGAGCCCGAGGCCGCCGCCTCCGCCGGCGGCGGCCTGCCCACGCCGGGGCGCCGGAGAATGGAGGACGTCGGCGGTGATGGTGGGGCCGCGCCGGATCCGGGGAGGAAGAGAAGGGAAGAAAAGGAAAGGAAAAAAAGGAAAAGGAAAGAAAAGAAAAGAGAGAAGACATGGAGGTGGCCGGAGGTGGTGGTTCTCCTCGCCGGCGACGAGGTGGCCGGAGTCGCCGGCGGTGATGGTGGTTCGGTTGGGTGCGGGTCACCAAATGGAGAAGAAGAAAAAGAAGTGAGAAGAGAAGAAGGAAAAGAAAAGAAAAGGAAAAGAGAAAGAAAAAGAAAAGAAGAGAAAAAGAAAGAGAGAGAGGGTGATGGGAGAGGGATTTAATGAGGGAGAGGGGAGGTGTCTCCCCACGTGGAGGGGAGTGGGTGAAGTCGTGGAAAAGAAGGAAAAGAAAGGAAAAGAAAGAAAGAAAGATTTAGAAAAATAATAATATAATAATAAGGTTGAAAAATCGACTGTCTCCGAAAAATCCCCAAAAATACCCGGAGGTAGAAAACGTCATCCTGAGGAATAATATGAAATCGGTTTTCAGAAATAAAATCCCGTTTTCAAATTAAAAATCCAGAAGTCAACCGCCGATACCGGTCTACCCCGGGTCGGCCGGATTTTGATAAATTCCGAAAAATCCCAGAAAATGCATTAAAGAAGAAAACATGATTTTAAGACGTAAAGTGAAAGCGGAATTCAGAAATTCAATCCCGATTGTAAACTAAAAATCCTGGAATCAGTTACCTACCGACTCCGATGGAATTTTCATAAAATCATAAAATCCTCAGAAAAAGAATGTAGGTAGAAAATATTATTCTAAGAAATAAAGTCTAAAGAATCATTTAGAAATTCCAAACCGTTTGTGAAATAAAAATCCAGGAATCGGTCAGCGGCACTGGCCGACACCGGTTTTGAAGAATTCCAATTTAATTCCAGAAAAATCTAGAAAATCATAGAAAATATATAATAATGGAAAATGATATTTAAAACTAAAATCGGTCAAATCTAATCACCGGAAAGACCAAATCGAATAATATACTATAATCGAGTTCCTGGTTCGGACTGGGACTGACTCCGAGTCCACGAATCCAAATCCAAGACAAAACAATCATATAAGGAATTCATAAAGCAAAACAAATACAGGAAACAAATCGAAAAATACGATCGGAAAATCTGAATACGCAACTAAGTACGTATTCCGGGAACGGGGTATTACAATCCACCCACCTTACAAAATTGCGTCCTCGCAATTTCGTTAAGGGGCAAATTGAATACAAAGGGGACAAAGGTGGAATTTATACCAATTAAGATATGAAGTACTATAGGTAGGGCTCTCAAGTCAACTGATCCATAATAATCCTCTGCACTTCCGGTTGTATAAATCTCCGAATAATACTGATGATGTCGTGGCTGTGTAATAAATCTTTAGAATAATGCTGAATATTACTGATGATGTCGTGGCTGTGTAATAAAGAAAACCCCGAAAATTTTGAGCATAATAAAGAAGACCAATAATTAAGAATCCGGCTGCTGTCTTCTGAAAGATAGCCAGATCAAGATCGATCTGGAGAATACCAAGCTTCATAGAATTGGCCGAAGAGATCACATAAGAGCTTCATTCTGAACCAGCCACTACCTCTCTAGTCTAATCATATCTTAAGATAGTATAAGGCTTCATAAAACCAAACATAAAACCAAAACAGGGAAAGGATAGGAGAGATTAGGAATCAAAGGAAAGATAGTCAAGGAGGGATTAGAAATCAAGGAAAGATAGTCAAGAAATAGATAACTCTGCACTTGTAGTTGGAATGTATAACCAAGACTCATGTATTCCAGTTGCAAATCTCTTTACCATTGATTTGCCCTCTGGACGTACTGAGGAGGTTAGAGCCTAAGCTGACCTAAGCTCTGACGAGCCTAAGTTGACCTAAGCTCTGATACCAACCTGTAACGCCCCGATCCCGGCGATACGGGGACGTCACTGCAACGTATATACGTAAGTCCGAAGTACCTTCCCGTATATACGCTAAGCATCAGTACAGACAAGAATCAGAGTACGGAAGCAAATGGTGCATTATACATTCCAATACATATATACAATTACAGAATTATCACCAGTAGTGATCTAATATTACATGAATATCATATCACTAATATGCGCAAATGCGGGAATACAAGCAGATGTACAAGAGTAAAACAGCATAAAGGTACTCACGAGTTTAAAAAGGAAAACTCGAGAGACTCACAGGGGGCCTGGAAGGATGTGGCTCAGGACGGTCGGCTGGAGGTCCACGCTACCGCTGCGCTACTCTGATCAGCAAAGGGAGAAATCCACACGCTCCGGGCTCCAGGACCTGGACGTGAGAATCCAGGGGAGTCAAATGATACTCCCCAGGCGAGTGGTGAAGCAAAACCAAGTGGCGAAGCAGGGTGAGCACAATAATGCATATATCAAGTAGGAAATACTCATGAGGCAGATAGAATAGAGCAGGTAAGAATAGATATGGCATGAGAATCATAAAACAGGGAATCCGAATAAAACCAATCCGAACTACCATAATACTCATAAAACACGAAATCCGATATAAAGTCCGGGAAAAGCAAATACGGTAAGGCACATCACAGATTCATAGCCGTTTAAGTTGCAGGCTTTGGTATGCGTCCCATTCCACATACCTCTACTTACAACTTAAAGAGCCGGTTATTATGACACTTTATTATTACTCGTCTTACCCTGATATCTAGCTATGTGAACTAGCGTCCCAACACACATAGATCCATATCCGAGTAAAACAAGGTTGTTATTGGAACTAGCGGGGTATCAACGAACTATGTTTACAGTGGGTCCCGTACATACCCGGGACCACGGCCACAGGATTGTTCCGTTGCATGGAAACGGAAGCCAGCCGCAAGGCTCAACATGAGGGACTTATGTATGCCCTATAGTAACATGAATAAGGGAGCCAGCTCTCCCCTCGGTCCCCTGGAGTACCACAGGTCAGACCGGAAATATAGTGCACAACCTAAAGCCACTGTAAACACGAACACATATCGATATCCGCATGTTTCCCCCGACCCAATACAAGTTGGTCCATTTTAAGATTTAATAGTTTAATTATCACTTTACGGGAAAAACAGGAAATAGACATGATCAGGAATCAGGAGTACATAAGTACTATATAATCAGGTCACTGCATGTAAAGCAGGAAAACAGGTCACTGATCATGATACAGTATAACAAGTCAAGGTTCCCGTAAAGATGACAATCACAAGTCAAATACATCATGCTGGGTGTAAAGTGATAGCATGACAAGATGGTGATATTTATCAAGCAACCAAGCATATAAGAGATTGATAATAGTCTGGGTAAGTCAGGTCATACCAATAGGGTCTTGCCAAAGAGCATGTCAAGTGGTCAGGTGATAACACTCTAGATGTCAGGTGATATACATGTGTTAAAAGGTAACATGTAATTGACAGGTCTAGTAATAGCATGGTAAGTGGTAACAAGGAAGTGACTCAAAGTCCAACGACCACGAAGGGTCGGCCACGCATGGTATATGATAAAAATAAGCATATCAATAGCATGGCACAAGTACACGATAAAGCTACCCTAATCCAAGCAATAGCAGGGCAAGTGATAACATATCAGAAACCAAGAACACAACGACCACGAAGGGTCTGCCACGCATAATGTAAAAGCAGTAAAAGACATAAAGACATGGAATCAAATACATGGAAATATAAAGAGAAATACTTATCGATCCGATGAAACGGGAAACTCAAAGAGAGGCGAGATTACTCGCCTAAATCACCAACATGCAGAAAGATCCGAAATCCGCTGAACTTGGGACGCGCCATAAAATATAATAAAATGTAAATATTTATGGAGAGAGAAAATGTTAGAAAACTAGAGAGAGAAAGGAGACCTAGGGAAGAAGATCTAGAGAGAGTTAGAGAGAGAAACTGAGGAGAGAGAAAGAGAATGAGGAGAGAGAGAAGAGAGAGAGGACTAGAGTGAGAGAGAGATGAAAGAGAAAATCTGGAGAGAGAGAGAGCCAAGAGAGAGAGAGAGGAGAGAACAGGAGAGAGAGTGAGAGAGTGAGAACCAGGTCCAGGGAGAGAAAGAGAGGAGGGGGGCTGTTGCCCCCTTGCTCCCGCACAGCGCCCCCCCCTTGGGGGCGCTCGGCCCTGGCCGCCGGCCTGGCGGCGGCGCCGGGCGGCGCCGCCGCCGGCAGAGAAAGAGGGGGGCAGTGCCCCCCCCCAACAGGGAAAGGAGGGGGGCTGTGCCCCCCTCCAGCAGAGAAGGAGAGAGGGGGCTGTTGCCCCCCCCTCAGCCCCGCACAGGGGGCCCAGGCGGGCCCCCTGGTCGCCCACGGCCGCCGGCGCACTGCCGGCGGCGCCCCAAACTGGGGTGGCGCCGGCCACCCCAAGGAAAGGAGGAGGGGGCTGCTGCCCCCTCAACAGAGTGCACAGGGGCCGGGAGGCCCCCTGGCCGAGCCCGAGGCCGCCGGCCTCCGCCGGCGGCGGCCTGCCCACGCCGGGGCGCCGGAGAATGGAGGACGTCGGCGGTGATGGTGGGGCCGCGCCGGATCCGGGGAGGAAGAGAAGGGGAAGAAAAGGAAAGGAAAAAAAGGAAAAGGAAAGAAAGAAAAGAGAGAAGACATGGAGGTGGCCGGAGGTGGTGGTTCTCCTCGCCGGCGACGAGGTGGCCGGAGTCGCCGGCGGTGATGGTGGTTCGGTTGGGTGCGGGTCACCAAATGGAGAAGAAGAAAAAGAAGTGAGAAGAGAAGAAGGAAAAGAAAAGAAAAGGAAAAGAGAAAGAAAAAGAAAAGAAGAGAAAAAGAAAGAGAGAGAGGGTGATGGGAGAGGGATTTAATGAGGGAGAGGGGAGGTGTCTCCCCACGTGGAGGGGAGTGGGTGAAGTCGGTGGGAAAAGAAGGAAAAGAAAGGAAAAGAAAGAAAGAAAGATTTAGAAAATAATAATATAATAATAAGGTTGAAAAATCGACTGTCTCCGAAAAATCCCCAAAAATACCCGGAGGTAGAAAACGTCATCCTGAGGAATAATATGAATCGGTTTTCAGAAATAAAATCCCGTTTTCAAATTAAAAATCCAGAAGTCAACCGCCGATACCGGTCTACCCCGGGTCGGCCGGATTTTGATAAATTCCGAAAAAATCCCAGAAAATGCATTAAAGAAGAAAACATGATTTTAAGACGTAAAGTGAAAGCGGAATTCAGAAATTCAATCCCGATTGTAAACTAAAAATCCTGGAATCAGTTACCTACCGACTCCGATGGAATTTTCATAAAATCATAAAATCCTCAGAAAAAGAATGTAGGTAGAAAATATTATTCTAAGAAATAAAGTCTAAAGAATCATTTAGAAATTCCAAACCGTTTGTGAAATAAAAATCCAGGAATCGGTCAGCGGCACTGGCCGACACCGGTTTTGAAGAATTCCAATTTAATTCCAGAAAATCTAGAAAATCATAGAAAATATAATAATGGAAATGATATTTAAAACTAAAATCGGTCAAATCTAATCACCGGAAAGACCAAATCGAATAATATACTATAATCGAGTTCCTGGTTCGGACTGGGACTGACTCCGAGTCCACGAATCCAAATCCAAGACAAAACAATCATATAAGGAATTCATAAAGCAAAACAAATACAGGAAACAAATCGAAAAAATACGATCGGAAAATCTGAATACGCAACTAAGTACGTATTCCGGAACGGGGTATTACAATGGGTTTCCAATTAACATAATAAAACAGTATACACAATAGTGACGTCGGGAACACTTGTTATTTGGTCACTCTCTCGTTTGGATAATGATACCTGTATGCCATGTCCGGATGGGTTCGACTGGAGTGCGGGCTCCAGTATGAACTGCCAGTGGTATGGGACCGTAACGCCCCGATCCCGGCGATACGGGGACGTCACTGCAACGTATATACGTAGGTCAGAACTACCCTCCCGTATATACGCTAAGCATCAGTACAGACAATAATCAGAGTACGGAAGCATATGGTGCATTATACATTCCAACACATATATATATACAATCACAGAGCTATCACCAGGAGTGATGAATATTACAAGAATATAACATCACATACAAGCGCAAATGCGAGAGTACAAGGAATATACATAAATGAACAGTATAAAAGGGAGCTCACATACATGTATACAAGGAACCGTACAAGTATGAAAAGTATAAAAGAGCACTCACGAGTTTGCTAAGGGAAAACTCGAGAGGCACAAAGGGGTCTGGAAGGATGGAGCTCCGAAAGGTCGGCTGAAGATCCACGCTACTGCTGCGTTACTCTGAACACACGCTCCTAGCTCCAAGACCTGGACGTGAGAATCTAGGGGAGTCAAATGATACTCCCCAGGCGAGTGTAGAAGCAAAACCAAGTGGTGAAGCAGGGTGAGCACAATAATGCATATATCAAGTGGGAATACTCAGGAGGCAGATAGGATAGAGCAGGTAAGAATAGACATGGCATGATAATCATAAAACAGGAAATCAGAATAAAACCAAGGACGAGCTACAAGGTAGTCATATCATAATACTCATAAAACATGAAATCCGATATAAAGTTCGGGAAAAGCAAATACGGTAAGGCACAGCACAAATTCATAGCTATTTAAGATGTAGGCTTTGGTATGCGTCCCATTCCACATACCTCTACTTACAACTTAAAGAGCCGGTTATTATGACACTTTATTATTACTCGTCTTACCATATATCTAGGTATGTGTCTCGGTATATATCCCAACTCACATACTTCCATATATAGAAAGTCGAGGTTGTTATTGGAAATAGCGGTTGTATCAACGAACTATGTTTACAGTGGGTCCCGTACATACCCGGGACCACGGCCAAAGTTTGCTCCGTTGCATGGAAACGGAAGCCAGCCGCAAGGCTTATCCAGGAGGAGGGACTTATGTATGCCCGTTAAAACAGGAATGTAGGGAGCCAGCTCTCCCCTCGGTCCCCTGGTGTACCACAGGTCAGACCGGATATAGTGCACAACCTAATGCCACTGTAAACACGAACACATATCGATATCCGCATATTTCCCCCGACCCAATACAAGTTGGTCCTTTTTAGGATTCAATAGTTTAATTATCACTTTACGGGAATAATAGAATCAGGACATGATCAGGAAATCTGGAGTACATAAGTACTATACAGTCAGGTCACTGCATGTAAAGCAGGAAACAGGTCACTGATCATGATACAAGATAATAAGGTCAAGTTCCCGTAAAGGTAATAACCACAAGTCAAGTTATCATGCTGGGTGTAAAGTGATAGCATGATAGGATGGTGACATTTAGCAATCAATCAAACAAGTCAAGAGATAGATATTAGGTCAGTGGTAAGTCGTGGTCATAATAATAGGGTCTTGCCAAATAGTGGCATGACAGGTAGTCAGGTGATACCATACTAGAGGTCAGGTGATACCACGCCAGATGTAAGGTGATATACATGTGTTAAAAGTAAGTATGCAACTGATATGTCTGAGGCAATAACATGGCAATGATAACATAGCAGAAATCTAGAAGTCAACGACCACGAAGGGTCGGCCACGCATGATATAAAAGCATCAAAAGATATATATAGACATGGAATCAAATACATGAAAATAGGAAATGAAATACTTATCGTTCCGACGAAACTGGAAACTCAAATAGAGATAAGAGAAGAGCGAGACTACTCGCATACAAGAAGGTAGCGAGTGAGAATACTCGCCTAAACCTCAAAGCGCCGAAAGATCCGAGATCCACGAAATCCGGGGCACGCCATAAACTATGATATATATATGTAGAGTGAAGAGGAGAGAGAAAGAGAGAAGTGAAGATGATGTTAGTCAAGATACAAGTCAAGAAGTATAATATACAACATATAAATCAAGTATAAGATCCAAGTTTGAGAAGGTAAATAACTGTAACAAACAGACAAAATTAGTCGACTAGGGTAGGATGAGTAGTCGACTAATAAAGGGGTTAGTCGACTAACAGTCTGGTATAGTCGACTAATACTGGGTTCCAGAGAGTTGATATGCTGATTCAGGAAAAGTTAGTCGACTAGGGTCATAGGGGTAGTCGACTAACAGACATGACAAGTCGACTGATAGTTATGTTAAGTCGACTAAATCTGGGATACAGAGAGTTAAGGTTTCTGGTCCAGGAAGGGTTAGTCGACTAGGGTCAAGGGTGTAGTCGACTAAGGGCCTCTAGTCGACTAGGAACTAAGGTAAGTCGACTAATACTGTGTTTCCAGAAAAGGTTAAGTTTCAGCTAAGGGTTTCTAGTCGACTAATCTATAGGTCTAGTCGACTAATCGACTGGAAACAGTAAACAGAACAGATTTCCTAGGGTTTGGGTTTGATGGCTAAATAATCATGGATTGAAGTCATAATTGAACATGATATGAATACACATGTATACTAAGAATAGACTAAGTCTAGATGAGTAAGATCACTCACCAAAGAGAGTGATTGGTCTCCATGAGGTGAGGGAGTGATGGTGGTGGTGATTGAAGTTGATGATGAAGAAGATGGTGATGATCCTTTGGTGTTGTTGATGCCCTTGTGGTTGCTTCCATGGTGATGAAGGAGGAAGAAGATGAAGGAGAGAAGTTGGAGTAGGTGTGATGGTGGAGATGAAGGGGGAGATGGAGGTTAGGGTTTTGGTGAAGGTGAAGGCTTCTCTTTTGAGAAGTGAAGAAGAGAAAAGAGAAGTGAAGAAAAATGAAATAGAATGTAAAGGGAAAGCATTTATATGTTTTGGATTTTTTGAAGGGGATGCAAATCAAATGGAAGTGAGGGGGTTTTGTGTAAAAAGGGGAGGTGAGGTGAGTGTCCTTCTCTTGGCCACTTGGCCGGCCATGGGGAGAGAGAGAATGAGTGGGATTTAAAAAGGATTAGGTGAAAGTGAGTGGGATTATGTGGAAAATTGGAATTATTGGAAAATTGGAAAAGGCTTTGGTTAGTGGAGGAAGGAAAGAAATAAAGGAAAAGGAAAAGGAAAATAAATTATAATGAGAAGATGTTTTCTTGGGAAGGAAGATGAAAATAATGGAAGTGGCGGATTCCCGGGATTCAGTTGCGGATGCGGAAATCTTCCGGGAAAACACCGGAATCGTCCGAATTCAAGTATCTCGGAACGACCCGAAATAATTACCAAAAATCAATAATAATATATAAAGACCAATAGTGAAATCCGTTTGAAGAAATACTTTATAGTTTTAAAACTAAAAATCCTGGAATCAATAATTTACCGACTCCGTTGGAATTTTCATAAAATCATAAAATCCTCAGAAAAAGAATGTAGGTAGAAAATATGATTCTAAGGAATAATGCCTAAAGGACCATCATGAAATTCCTAGCTGTTTGAGAATTAAAAATCCAGAATCGGTCAGCGGAACTGGCCGACACCGGTTTGGAAGATTTTCATTTTAATTCCAGAAAAATCCAAAAAATCATGGAAAATCTAATATATTGGAAAATAATATTTGAAACTGAAATCGGTCAAATCTACACATCAGAAAGACTAAATCGAATAATATACTATGATCGGGTCTTCGGTTCAGTCTAGGACTGAGTCCGAGTCCACGAATCCAATTCCAAGATAAAACAATCATATAAGGAATTCATAATACAGAATAAATACAGAAAACAAATCGAAAAAATATGATCGAAAATCCGAATACGCAACTAAGTACGTATTCCAGGAACGGGGTATTACAATCCACCCACCTTACAAAAAATTGCGTCCTCGCAATTTCGATAAGGGGTAAATTGAATACAAAGGGGACAGCGGTGGAATTTATACCAATTAAGATATGAAGCACTAGAGGTAGGACTCTCAAGCTGGCTGAATAATAATCATACTCTGCACTGCCGGCTGATGATGTCGTGGCTGTGTAATAAATCTTTAGAATAATGCTGAATAATACTGATGATGTCGTGGCTGTGCAATAAATAAGCCAGAATACCGAAGATAAAGAAAACCCTGATAGTCCTGAGCATCATAATAAAGAAGACTGATAATTAAGAATCCCGAATACCAGGCACCAATCACTCTGAAAAAATATCCGTAGAGAATGTAGATATCTGTAGAGAATGCCGACTACTGTCTTGTGAAAGATAGCCAGATCAAGATCGATCTGGAGAATACCAAGCTTCATAGAATTCACCGAAGAGATCACATAATAGCTTCATGCAGAACCAGCCACTACCTCTCTAATCTAGTCATATCTTAAGATAGTATAAGGCTTCATAAAACCAAAACAGGGAAAGGATAGGAAGAATTTGGAATCAAAGGAAAGATACTCAAGAAATAGATAACTCTGCACTTGTAGTTGGAATGTATAACCAAGACTCATGTATTCCAGTTGCAAATTTCATTACCATTAATTTGCCCTCTGGACGTACTGAGGAAGTTAGAGCCTAAGCTCTGATACCATCCTGTAACGCCCCGATCCCGGCGATACGGGGACGTCACTGCAACGTATATACGTAGGTCAGAACTACCCTCCCGTATATACGCTAAGCATCAGTACAGACAAGAATCAGAGTACGGAAGCATATGGTGCATTATACATTCCAACACATATATATACAATCACAGAGCTATCACCAGGAATGATGAATATTACAAGAATATAACATCACATACAAGCGCAAATGCGAGAGTACAAGGAATATACATAAATGAACAGTATAAAAGGGAGCTCACATACATGTATACAAGGAACCGTACAAGTATGAAAAGTATAAAAGAGCACTCACGAGTTTGCTAAGGGAAAACTCGAGAGGCACAAAGGGGGTCTGGAAGGATGGAGCTCCGAAAGGTCGGCTGAAGATCCACGCTACTGCTGCGTTACTCTGAACACACGCTCCTAGCTCCAAGACCTGGACGTGAGAATCCAGGGGAGTCAAATGATACTCCCCAGGCGAGTGTAGAAGCAAACCAAGTGGTGAAGCAGGGTGAGCACAATAATGCATATATCAAGTGGGAATACTCAGGAGGCAGATAGGATAGAGCAGGTAAGAATAGACATGGCATGATAATCATAAAACAGGAAATCAGAATAAAACCAAGGACGAGCTACAAGGTAGTCATATCATAATACTCATAAAACATGAAATCCGATATAAAGTCCGGGAAAAGCAAATACGGTAAGGCACAGCACAAATTCATAGCTATTTAAGATGTAGGCTTTGGTATGCGTCCCATTCCACATACCTCTACTTACAACTTAAAGAGCCGGTTATTATGACACTTTATTATTACTCGTCTTACCATATATCTAGGTATGTGTCTCGGTATATATCCCAACTCACATACTTCCATATATAGAAAGTCGAGGTTGTTATTGGAAATAGCGGTTGTATCAACGAACTATGTTTACAGTGGGTCCCGTACATACCCGGGACCACGGCCAAAGTTTGCTCCGTTGCATGGAAACGGAAGCCAGCCGCAAGGCTTATCCAGGAGGAGGGACTTATGTATGCCCGTTAAAACAGGAATGTAGGGAGCCAGCTCTCCCCTCGGTCCCCTGGTGTACCACAGGTCAGACCGGATATAGTGCACAACCTAATGCCACTGTAAACACGAACACATATCGATATCCGCATATTTCCCCCGACCCAATACAAGTTGGTCCTTTTTAGGATTCAATAGTTTAATTATCACTTTACGGGAATAATAGAATCAGGACATGATCAGGAAATCTGGAGTACATAAGTACTATACAGTCAGGTCACTGCATGTAAAGCAGGAAACAGGTCACTGATCATGATACAAGATAATAAGGTCAAGTTCCCGTAAAGGTAATAACCACAAGTCAAGTTATCATGCTGGGTGTAAAGTGATAGCATGATAGGATGGTGACATTTAGCAATCAATCAAACAAGTCAAGAGATAGATATTAGGTCAGTGGTAAGTCGTGGTCATAATAATAGGGTCTTGCCAAATAGTGGCATGACAGGTAGTCAGGTGATACCATACTAGAGGTCAGGTGATACCACGCCAGATGTAAGGTGATATACATGTGTTAAAAGTAAGTATGCAACTGATATGTCTGAGGCAATAACATGGCAATGATAACATAGCAGAAATCTAGAAGTCAACGACCACGAAGGGTCGGCCACGCATGATATAAAAGCATCAAAAGATATATATAGACATGGAATCAAATACATGAAAATAGGAAATGAAATACTTATCGTTCCGACGAAACTGGAAACTCAAATAGAGATAAGAGAAGAGCGAGACTACTCGCATACAAGAAGGTAGCGAGTGAGAATACTCGCCTAAACCTCAAAGCGCCGAAAGATCCGAGATCCACGAAATCCGGGCACGCCATAAACTATGATATATATATGTAGAGTGAAGAGGAGAGAGAAAGAGAGAAGTGAAGATGATGTTAGTCAAGATACAAGTCAAGAAGTATAATATACAACATATAAATCAAGTATAAGATCCAAGTTTGAGAAGGTAAATAACTGTAACAAACAGACAAAATTAGTCGACTAGGGTAGGATGAGTAGTCGACTAATAAAGGGGTTAGTCGACTAACAGTCTGGTATAGTCGACTAATACTGGGTTCCAGAGAGTTGATATGCTGATTCAGGAAAAGTTAGTCGACTAGGGTCATAGGGGTAGTCGACTAACAGACATGACAAGTCGACTGATAGTTATGTTAAGTCGACTAAATCTGGGATACAGAGAGTTAAGGTTTCTGGTCCAGGAAGGGTTAGTCGACTAGGGTCAAGGGTGTAGTCGACTAAGGGCCTCTAGTCGACTAGGAACTAAGGTAAGTCGACTAATACTGTGTTTCCAGAAAAGGTTAAGTTTCAGCTAAGGGTTTCTAGTCGACTAATCTATAGGTCTAGTCGACTAATCGACTGGAAACAGTAAACAGAACAGATTTCCTAGGGTTTGGGTTTGATGGCTAAATAATCATGGATTGAAGTCATAATTGAACATGATATGAATACACATGTATACTAAGAATAGACTAAGTCTAGATGAGTAAGATCACTCACCAAAGAGAGTGATTGGTCTCCATGAGGTGAGGGAGTGATGGTGGTGGTGATTGAAGTTGATGATGAAGAAGATGGTGATGATCCTTTGGTGTTGTTGATGCCCTTGTGGTTGCTTCCATGGTGATGAAGGAGAGAAGTTGGAGTAGGTGTGGTGGTGGAGATGAAGGGGGAGATGGAGGTTAGGGTTTTGGTGAAGGTGAAGGCTTCTCTTTTGAGAAGTAAAGAAGAGAAAAGAGAAGTGAAGAAAAATGAAATAGAATGTAAAGGGAAAGCATTTATATGTTTTGGATTTTTTGAAGGGGATGCAAATCAAATGGAAGTGAGGGGGTTTTGTGTAAAAAAGGGGAGGTGAGGTGAGTGTCCTTCTCTTGGCCACTTGGCCGGCCATGGGGGAGAGAGAGAATGAGTGGGATTTAAAAAGGATTAGGTGAAAGTGAGTGGGATTATGTGGAAATTGGAATTATTGGAAAATTGGAAAAGGCTTTGGTTAGTGGAGGAAGGAAAGAAATAAAGGAAAAGGAAAAAGGAAAATAAATTATAATGAGAAGATGTTTTCTTGGGAAGGAAGATGAAAATAATGGAAGTGGCGGATTCCCGGGATTCAGTTGCGGATGCGGAAATCTTCCGGGAAAACACCGGAATCGTCCGAAATTCAAGTATCTCGGAACGACCCGAAATAATTACCAAAAATCAATAATAATATATAAAGACCAATAGTGAAATCCGTTTGAAGAAATACTTTATAGTTTTAAAACTAAAAATCCTGGAATCAATAATTTACCGACTCCGTTGGAATTTTCATAAATCATAAAATCCTCAGAAAAAGAATGTAGGTAGAAAATATGATTCTAAGGAATAATGCCTAAAGGACCATCATGAAATTCCTAGCTGTTTGAGAATTAAAAATCCAGGAATCGGTCAGCGGAACTGGCCGACACCGGTTTGGAAGATTTTCATTTTAATTCCAGAAAAATCCAGAAAATCATGGAAAATCTAATATATTGGAAAATAATATTTGAAACTGAAATCGGTCAAATCTACACATCAGAAAGACTAAATCGAATAATATACTATGATCGGGTCTTCGGTTCAGTCTAGGACTGAGTCCGAGTCCACGAATCCAATTCCAAGATAAAACAATCATATAAGGAATTCATAATACAGAATAATACAGAAAACAAATCGAAAAAATACGATCGAAAATCCGAATACGCAACTAAGTACGTATTCCAGGAACGGGGTATTACAGGGACACTGGGAGAGATTGATTAAATGCCAGGTGGTACTGATTGCTACTATTGTAGAATTAACATGACTTGCCTGCTACATGTATATTATTGTGTGGTTGTACTTGTTACTATTCCTGTTATTTTATCCACTATCATGTTACCTGTAGACCTTACTCATTACCTGATGCTTGTTACACTTCATGTGGTATTACACTTATACCATGCATTGCATGCCTTTAGTTCCTGTATATGCTATAGATACTATTCTTATATGTTCACATCGCTATAGAATGATTGCATACTTCATCTACATGTTCCTTTCCATCACGTCATCACTATACAACCGTATTTATTATATAAAACTGTATACGACTATAGACATGACCCGATGATAACAGGCTAGGTAGTGCTGGTATTAAAAGATGACATGTTCCTATATTTCTATTGTTTCTTATATGCTTAGTATATGGTATCACTATTACAAAATCATATATTATATATTATTATCGTGTTTGTATTACTATAGTAGATATTACTACCTCCTTCATTTTACCACTCACTAGGT
Source organism: Agave tequilana (assembly GCA_038442645.1). Taxonomy (NCBI): domain Eukaryota; kingdom Viridiplantae; phylum Streptophyta; class Magnoliopsida; order Asparagales; family Asparagaceae; genus Agave; species Agave tequilana. The sequence continues at coordinate 40,033 of JAVJIF010015251.1, read as the reverse complement.
CGCTTTCTGACGACCCTGGGTTTGCGTGCCCAGATTGAAGATCCGAGTTATGGTATTATCAGATAGTTCAGTGGATTCACATAGGAGACTCATCATCGAGAACATTCATAGGTATCTTTATGATTTATTGCTGTTATCTTATTTATCCCTATTTTACTATTTGTTATGATCACTAACATCTTTCTGCAGGTATTCTTGTACTTATTTAATGCTGGAACTCTTGTCTATATGGAGGTTATGTCCTGTACTGAGGCTTAACGTACGCGTGAGTGTGTTTTCACCTCACGTATGTATATCGCCATAACATCTCCGTATCTTTGAGATCGGGGCGTTACACTTTCATATACGTGTTTGAGCATTATGTCATATATGTCAAAAAGTCACTCTAACATAGTAAATCAAACTTTTTTGTGACAAGCAAAGCGGTTTGAAAATCAAATCCTGTAGGCTTATATTAAAAAATTAATAGTAATAAATAAATAGTAATAATGAAACCATGCGTTGGCAACTCCATATTCTGCTGCAAAGCTAAATTTAAGTCACTTTTCTATGGTAACTTTTATAGTGAAATTTAAGTAACTTTTCTATAATATTTTTGGAAAAGGAAATTTATCAACATTAGATTTATATATTTTTTTTCCTCATGTAATGTCCCGATCCCACGGGTATGGAGACCTTGCTGCGACGTATATACGCCGGCAGAAGTACACTCACCTATATACGCTAAGCATCAGTACATACAAGAATCAGAGTACGCAAGTACAGTGATAATATACATTCCAGCTATAATAGCACAAGTATACAGTTATCAAGAGCATGATATAATATCTCAAGAATATTAGATTTTCAAGGACGCAAAAGTATAATATGCAATATAAAAAGACTAGAAAATACTCACGTGTAGCAAGATTAGAATCTCACGAGCCGATCAAGAGGGGTTAGAAGAAAAGAGGGTCCGGACAGACAACAGCTAATCCATGCTTCCGCTGCGCACTCTGATCAGCTACAGTAAAGCCACCATGGTTCAGACTCCTAGATCTAAACATGAGGGTTTAGGGTTGTCAGAAAGCAACCCAACGAGCGCGTAAGATAAAACCAGTTAACGTGCTCAGGCGGTCACACGTATACATGATTAAGTGATGTGGTTCAGGCATACAAGTACAAACAATGACAAGTAACTTAAAAATGAAAATCATAAATCAGTAAAGAATCCGAAATTTAGCAAGTACATATAGGGGTGAGCAGAGTTCGGTTATAACCGAAATAACTGATCAAAAACCGAAACCCGAACACGAACCGAACCGCTCTAAATCGGTCGGGTTTCGGTTTTGTGTTCCCGAACCCGAACCCGACCGAACCGAACCGAACCGAATCTCTCACCTATATATCACCCTACTCAAATTTAATTTAGTAGATTATATAATTCATAACAAAAACTGGTGGAAACTTTTCTCATTACTTCTAGTAATACCATCTTTTTTATGTTGAATATGTGAAAGCTATGTTAAGTACACCATCACAATTGAGAATAATATTTATATAATATAGTTCTTTTTTTCATTCTTATCATTAAAAGTTAGTAATAATTATATAAGCTTTGTATAAGAGCTCAAATACAGTGTAAAAGTTTTAGAATATGAAATATTTAATTCACATTAAGGTTAGGGTCTTTTTCTTATTTCTAATTTGAGTAATGTATATTTGAGATTAGAATATTAAAGGATGATAATATAATGGTGATTAAAAATGTAAGAAATGATGGCAATATATTGGCCTAACAGAAAAATGAAAACCAAACCGAACTGAGTCAATTTGGTTCGGTTCGGCTACTAAGTCTAATCGGTTTCAGTTCGGTTTTGTAAAAATTAGCAAAAACCGAACCGGACCGACCGATGTTCACCCCTAACTACATGTGTATCGATAAATCTGAATAAAGAGAGCATGCATTGAAAATTATGTTGTGAAACATAGGCACACATGATCATAGAAATGAGACATCGAATAATACGTTAGTGTAAATGTGGACAAAACTAATTGTACAAGCTCAGATTGTGGATTCATGAGATTGATACGTCAAGAGAATAATCCAAACAAGAAACCCCCATTTATATACTATATACCACATGTCGCCATCATCTGAGTTCATACAACTTGAGTTGCCCTTAGAGTAACAGAACTAGAGTGTGTTTGGAGTAATCATTGTGCCACAGAATCATATGACATAAAGCAGGGTGTCAACTCAGGACATAACACCTGATTAAATGATTTTATCACTATAACCGAAGAATATAAGGGTATTGCATTTTAAGTTATTCAATAATAATCCTCAATATTATTTGTTATTCTTGTCCCTTTTCCACCGGTGTCCAACAACACTGACACTTCACGTTGGAGTCCGCACTTCCAGTAGAACTCATTCAAACTCTGATATACGAGTACCATTATTCAAAAGAGAGAGAGATCAAATAATATATGCTCCTAGCGTTATTATTATACAGGTATGTAGTTTGTGTGTGTGTGTTAATATGCATCGAGAATGCTTATCACACTAACACTAGGCAGCACAGGCAGGAGGAGGGATCATTTTCCTTGAAGAATAGACTCAAGAGGTAGCCCCACAGATTCAAGAGGTGGCCCCCATCTCGTATACATGTGTGACACGTTGCTCCGTATAGCACTTTACTCTGTGTGGAGAATGGATTCTAGAGGTGGCCCTTACAGATTCAAAGGTAACCCCCACCATGTATCTAGTGTGGCACTTTGCTACGTGTGACACTTAGTTCCATTCAGGATCTGCCGGAGCTAGCATGATCGTGGGATACACTCTCGTCATCTCGACACCATGCGGCATGCTCCGCAGGACGCCGGCATGACCGTGCTATTAACAAGAGTAACAGTACTGGGGACATGAGTACATGAGTACAAGAGTTCAAAAGTTCAGAAGTATAATAATCATGTTAAGTCCCAATAAAAGTGATAATTATGAAAAGGTAATGTAATACAGATGTCAGGTGTAATAGTATCCAGTTAGATGTCACAGAATTAGGTCAAGTGTATCGGTACCAAGTGATAGCATATGTCAATTATCAGTTATCAGATATCAAGTGTCAGGAATCAGGTATCAAGTGATAACATGTTAGTATAAGGTGATAACATGTCAAGTATTAGTGTCATATATCAAGTGTCAGGTAATTAACATGTTGGTGTCAGGTAAATTGAATACAGAGCTACAATATCATATGTTAGGCAATCATCCGGTCATGTAACATGATATAGGAGGACAGTTTAGTTAAACATTTCAAACTCTTCACAACTATATCTATAATAATAATAATAATTTAATTTATTAATTAACTATGCGAAGCCGAGCGAAGCGGGAGCGTATCTTGGCAAACCGAATACAAGTATAATAATAGTTCAATGAGTTGTAAGAACGACCAACAGATATTCGTAAAACATGTTAATATTAGAAAATCACTCGAATGTCATATATCAATTCGTATAACGATGCATCATGTATTAAAGGCACAATAGCATTCACCTAGCATGTAACAATAGTAGAAAATACTCCCCAATGCAAAATATAATACTGGTCCAAATATCGAAAAAGGAGTACTCCCTATCCCAGAAAAGGTACTCACCTAAATCTTTGAAAAATCCTCGTAAAATACCGGAATACGAGAAACACATGCACGCCACCAACCATATATTAAATATATATATAAATTATTTTTAGAGACAGAAAAATAAAGAGGAGAGAGAAAGAGGAGAGAGAGAATTGCACAGAGTTAGAGAAAGAACCTAGAGAGAAAGTTAAAGAGAGAGAGAGAGAGTATGTGTGTGTGAGAGAGAGAGAGAGATAGATGTGGGAAAGACAGAGAGAGAGAGTACTGGAAAAGAGAAAAAGAAAAAAAGGGGAAAGAAAAACAGGGGGAGAGAGAGGGAGGGAGGAGAGGGGGTTTGGGGCCTAGGTTGTTGGCCTCCGCCAATGGCCAGGTGGCGGCGCGCCAGAGCGGAGGGGGGCGGCGCGCGGCCGGAGCCTGCGGAGGAAAGGAGATGAAGGTTGATTGTTAGTGATGTTGTTGTTGTGGTTGTGCATGTTGGTGGTGGTGGTGGTGATGGAGAAGTGATGGTGTTGGGGAGTTAGAGGAGGAGGAGGAGATGGTCGTTGGGTGGTGGAAGTAGAGGAATTGGTGGAATTGATGGGTGATTTTGAAGAAGAAGATGAAGGTGGTGGTGATGAGTTTTAGGGAAACTGGAGAAGGGGAGATAGTGGTTGAAGAAAAATGAGGTGGAGAAGGGGAGATTGTGGTTGAAGAGAAAGGAGGTAGAGAAGGGTCTTGGGGGGAGGCGACGCCGTCTAGGAGAGACGGCGGCGCTGGGGGTGCTGTTGGCGACGGTCAAGGGGAGGGGAGGAGGAGTTGGTGTGAGAGTGAGAGTGAGTGGGAGATGGAGAGAATGAGAAGAAAGAAGAAAGAAAGGAAATAAAAGAGAGGAGGAGAGGAGAGGGAGAGGGAGAGGGGATGGTGAAGGAGTGGGGAGAAGAGGCTGTTGTCGGCAGAGGTATGGGGGGAGGATGGGAGCAGGTGAAGAAGGAAGGGAAGAAAAAGAAAAAGAAAAGAAGAAAAAGGAAAGAAAAGAAAAAGAAAAGAGAAAAGAGAAAAGGGAATTGGAAAAATATTTAATTAATTGTATTATTAAATAATTAAATTAATAGGATAAATTGGTATAAGTGTAGGAACGGAGAAGGAAAAAATAGAAAAGAAAAAGAAAAATATTATTATTTAAATCGGGTAAAAATCGACTGTTTCAGAAACGTTCTCAAACATTATCAAAAAATATAAATATTATTTTAAGATGCCTAGTGAAATCGGATTCGAAAAATTCAATTTGTTTTTAAATTAAAAAAATCTTAAAATCTATCGGTGATACCTGTCGACAGAAAAAACGGTCAAATTTTGATAAATTCAGAAAAATCTCAAAAATACATTTAGATAGAAAATAAGATTTTAAGAAGTAATGTGAAAGCCGTTTTTAGAAATTTAACTCCATTTGAAAAAAAAAAAATCCGGGAATCGATCGGCGACACCGTTTTTGAAGATTTTGCAGAATAATTCTTAAAATTTTTCAGAAAAATCTAAAATATTAGAAAATAATGTTTGAAACTAAAACCGGTCAAATCTGACTATTGGAAAGGCCAAATCAAATAATACACTTGGATCGGGCCCCTGGTTCAGATTAGGGCTGACTCCGAATCCGCGAATCCGGATCCAATACAAAACAATCGCAAAAATAAACACAAAGCAAAAAAAAATACAGAGAGAAAACAAAAATTATGATCAAAAATCAGAATACATATATAAGTACGTATTCCGAGAACGGGTGTTAAACTTCAAAAAAAAGATTCATATTTTTTTATCTAAAACCTATCTTTATTATCTTACATCATGTCATGATTATGATTTTCTAAACATCACTTGTTTGAAATAGGGCTAGAAACCGGATAGATAAAATCTGAGCCAAATCGTTCATGCATCTGAACTATTTGGCTCATATTATTTTATATCAATTCCCAAATTTCCATCCTTGCAAGTTTATATCTTTTTTTTTAGGGAATCTGGCTAGTTTATATCAATATTATTAAATATAACAGCAAACATAAATAATTCAATTTAAAAAAAAGAAAGAATTGGTTCATATTATGTTATTAGCAGATGTAATTTGTACAACTTCATTCCTATTGTTTATAAAGAAACTAACAAACACGCATGAATTTTATCGGAGCATATATTAGCGCCCAACAAATTGACAAAGGCACCCATCTGATTAATGCACCCACCAAATTAATAAAGACACTCTGTTTTTTTCTTAAAATTTTAAAAAACATCCCTTCTTCCTCCCCCTCTCCAACTTCCTCCTCCTCTTTCCACTGCCCTCGTCCTCTAGCCATCTCCCGTCCACATCGTCGCCCCCTCGTCCCCTTGGCCTTCCCTCAGCCCCGTCGTCCTTTTCCTCTCCCCTTCCTCCCCCTCATCCTCTTTGTTGCTAGAGGAGGGAGGCGGGAAAGGGAAGGAAGATTAGGCCCGCCCTCTCCCTCTTCGTCCTTAAACCCCTCCCTCCTCCTCGTCGTCGTCTCGGGCGATGACGACGAGGAGGCGGAGGGAGGGGGAAGGAGGATGGGGGAGGTCGAGGGAGAGGGGAGGACTGTCAGACCGTCGCCGCTCGCCGTGGAAGGAGAAGAAAGAAGGAGAAGATATTTTAGGCTTTTACTCAGTGTCTAAATTTGTCTAAAAAATCAATGACATTTTCATAGTTATTAAGTGAGGGCCTTTATCAATTTGGTGGTTGCTAACATCTGCTCATGAATTATAAAGCTGATCCATATCCACTTCTATTTATTATGACAAATAAGGGCATAATAAGTTTACCTTCACAATTTGTCCCAGTATAATTTGGTCGGGAAACAGGTCAAACTCATCCACACGTGGCTTACAGAGACTGGGTGCGTGTTTGAGTGTGATAAAAACAGTGGTCCCACTATCCCAAAAATATTAGATTAGATTATTTCTAGATGAAAGTTTAGTTGGAAAAAGCAAGAAGATTTATCAAAATCGACTAAAAAGAGTTTTTCTTCGATTAGAAACTTTATTCGTCCCGTCTGTTCGTCCGCGAAAGAGGGAGCAACGTCAACCCCCTCATCCTTCTTCCTCTCTCAGCTCCCCTTCTTCTTCTTTCTCTCCTCCTCCTGATCGATCGGTTGATTTTCCACCAATAGCGGCGGTATACTAGTTATCAAAACCAACTGAAAGGAGGTTTTCTCTCGTGACTCATATAGAAACTTTGTTCGTTCGTCTGTCCGTCTTCCTCCGCTAGAGAGAGAAAGCAGTGTCGACACCCTCCTCCCTCCCTCCCTCTTTCCCCCTCCTCCCTCCCTCCTCTTCCTCCTTCTAACCGATTGGTCAATATCCTACCATAAACGGCGGTATATTAGTAAATTTTTAATTTTTCTTTCTATAAGTAGGCACATAACCCCCCATCTTTTCCTCCCGCCTGTGACTCGCCCTCTTCTCCACCGACCGGTGACTCACTCCTCTCTCTCACGGGCTTCTCCTCACTCTTCATCTCCTTTTCTTAAAAAAAAAAAAACAGAAATTTTTTCTAGGCTTTGGTTTGGATTTCGATTTTGTGGCGGTGGTCTCGTTTCTTGTCCTTTTCTGGACGCAGAAGGGCGGGCTTCTCATGATCTCTTTTTTGCTTTTTTTTGGATGCTAGCTATCGAGTTCAGTTGATATAATAGGCTAGGTTTTGAGAAGGACGAGAGTCATAGAGAAGCAGAGATGACTCGAATTGAGAAGATGGCCTCGATCGATGCGCAGCTGAGGCTTTTGGCGCCGGGGAAAGTGTCAGAGGACGACAAATTGGTGGAGTACGATGCGCTGCTCTTGGATCGGTTCCTCGACATACTCCAAGATTTGCATGGGGAAGATATTAGAGAGACGGTAAAACGATCGCTTTTTCTTTTCTTTGTTCTGTCTGTTTAGATAAATTTTGAATCTTAATGGCGGTCTCTGTTTCGTTAAATTTTGATCTGAAAATTATGGTTTTGTCATGATTTATACATAATTAAATGTTGTATGTTGGTCGCTATTCGTGTTTATTCAGGAAGAACAGAATTTTTACATATTTCTTAAAACCCTGCTTCCTTTGAGGGCTGATAGTGTCGGTTATTGTGTTTAATTAAATACAATGTTTTAGTGTTAACTGGTGCAGAATCGAACAAGGTTTTTATATTATTGGGTTACTTTACTCTCACTACATTTATCAACAGGAAAAGAATCAAAAGAAAATCTGAAATATAAAATATAAAAGAAGGAATCCATTTTAGTGAATTTGTTTCATCAACTTGATTTTAGGAACTATGAATTTGAAATTTAAGGATCAAACTTAAAGTTATCTTTTGACTTTAAATATTAATGTTGTTAGGTTCAAGAGTGTTATGAGCTATCTGCAGAGTACGAGGGAAAGCATGACCCCAAGAAGCTAGATGAATTGGGGAATGTGCTGACGAGATTGGATCCTGGGGATTCCATCGTGGTTGCGAGCTCGTTCTCGCACATGCTCAACTTGGCTAACTTGGCTGAGGAGGTCCAAATTGCCTATAGGAGGAGGATTAAGCTGAAGAAGAAGGGAGATTTTGTTGATGAGGCCTCTGCCACTACTGAATCAGACCTTGAAGAGACCCTCAAAAGGCTTGTTGTGCAGCTGAAAAAGTCTCCGGGGGAGGTTTTTGATGCTTTGAAGAATCAAACAGTCGACCTGGTTCTTACTGCGCATCCTACTCAGTCGGTCAGGAGGTCACTGCTTCAGAAGCACGGAAGGTTCAAATCTATTCCAGTAAATATTAGATGGTCCTGCTATTTTCTATTTCTATGAACATGTTATTGTGTTTCCTGTTTATTATCTAATTAAGAATCAGATGCTTACAAGCTGGCATTCTTCACTTGTTATGACTTGTAAGCATAAACTCTCTTTTTACTAAAATAAAGGGTTGTTCTCTGGTATCTAGAAAAAAAACTGAAGAACTAAGCCAGCACCGCAGTTCCACATTCAACCTCTAGAATCCTCTAGCTATAGTAACATTGTAGGTAATAGGTATTATAATGTTAATATATCTGCATAGTTTAAGCATGCTTCCAACGCTCATGCAAGTTGTGTCTGACCCTTCATCTGTGCAGCAAGTTTGCTGTCTTTTATATTTGACAATTATATAATTTTTCTCGGAACTGCAATTTGATGTTTAGAAATTAGTCAGAAGCCATTTATAATATGCTTAAAGGTCAGGCTTAGGCTATATCTCGTATGCAATATGAGCTAGAAATAACAATATAACTGCATTTAATTGTCTTTAGTAACCCACAGTTGATCTTATCTGAAGTTTCAGATCAACGGTGTATGGCCCTCATGTGCTTGTTCTTGTACTAGTTGTCTCTTAGTGGAATGCATTGCTGTCTAGACTTGCACTTTATGGAATATATGGTGTACTTTGCTTCACCTATCAACTTAAAGTAATTGAAACCTGGGTTTATGGTTTCAAAAAATATGAAAAATATAATATCTAATTATATTTTCTTAGAGTAATTTATCCCACTGCTGATTATTCCTGCTGTCAACTCACCATGTTTCTTTTAACTTTTACCCCTCTGACTTGCTGTCAGCATTAAACTGAACCTCAAATTAAATACATATTATACACATTTGCCTCTCAATCATTTGCAACAGAGTTGAAGTTGTTGGAACATGTGTCTCGCATCGTGTTGAAAGTAGGAAACATATCTGGTTAGGGTAGTTGTTCGATTTGGTCTCAAGGGACATAGGATTTTGTATTACTCTCATATCAAATAGGGTAAAACAATAGATGGTAATAAGTTTGGACTGAGACTTCATTAGGAGGTTTCTGCATTTGGATCAATTGGCTTCAAACACGCTCAATTTAATTCCATGTGCATCCCCCGGTATAGAAGTTACTGAAGTCACAACAAGTGTCGATGGCTTTTTGGTTCTTTTGATGTTATAATAAGCATATGACATACCTAGTTTTGTCTTCACAAGAGACAAGGTACTAGTCCATCTTTGAATATCACCGCAGACTGAAATTCTGCCATGTTAGAAAAAAGACAAAACAAAAACAAAACAAAAACAAAAATCCACCATGCTACATAATAAAGTGATTTATTCACTGAAATTAGTCTGACTTGCTAGGCACAAAAGAGACTTACCAGGCCTGTTGTTTGGTTTGTTAGATGCAAGATTCGGCTGGAAATGTGCCTAGGTGGAGCTTGTGGGCACATGTGTTTTGCATCTAGTTGAGAGGGAAAGATAGTTTGGTTTGTGTGTTCTGCTTGCCATTGAGTGTGAAAATAGTTCAGTTTGAATGATTGGTTCCTAAATCTCATTAAAAAGTAGCTGTTAAATAAATTGGAAATAAAACTATTAGCGATTTCATCTTTTGCGTCAAATTTCCTTCCCAGTCTATTCATCCATTGCAGTTCACATATCTTGAGCAGGCCTTTGGCAAATTCTAATAGAAATGTAATTACAATCAGTGTTACCAAGGCGCTTATAATATATTTATAAAATTTTGCCATGTTGGATACTTGGATGTCACACAACAGTTGGATATCCATGTCCCATGACTCAGTCACTACTCTTGTGAGGAATAGGTTGTATGAAAAGGTCTGTAAGGAAAGAATAAAACAAGAAGTATCAACTAGTGTTCTTTTTAAATACTCCTAATGTCATGCAGTTCATGTATTTTTTTTTACTGATGCCATTGATATTTAAACAAAGTGTCAAGAAGGCCCACTAAATATGGTTATCTCTCTCTCTCTCTCTCTCTCTCTCTCTCTCTCTCTCTCTCTCTCTCTCTCACACACACACCACACACACGCGCGCGCGCTCGCGCACACACACGCATACATAGATATGTCCTGCATCCTACTTCCAAAGAGTTGCCATGTCGGGCAGTCAGACACTTGATACTTGTGTCCTTGTCCCAGTAATACTGGTTTTCAATCACAAATCATTGCAATTTTATGTAAAGGTACTGAAAGAAAAGTTCTAAACTATTAGTTTCTCACATTTTTCATACACCCATTTGTCAGTTATATAATACTTCATGGCATGCACGAGCTTAGGGAAAAGGCAACAGAAGCTTCAATTGCTTATTTGTGCATGCTTGCATTTTTCACACGCTCACGCACAAGCATTCATTTCTTTCATTCCCTTCCTCAAGATATGTGGTTGAGGTCTCTTAGCATTATAGTTTATGTTCTTACAACTTTTGGAATTTCCTTTTTGTTATTCAGGATAAGGAATTGCTTAGCACAGCTTTATGCCAAAGATATCACGCCTGATGATAAGCAGGAGCTTGATGAGGCTCTCCAGAGAGAGGTACTCTGAATATGATTGACCTATAATCTGTTACATCCATATGATCTGAGAAATTATGTTGTTGTATTGTTGCATCCCCTCTAGAATGAGTTTTCATATATGTAGGACCTATAAGTGCCATTGAACACATAATAGTGATATCATAGTTTTTCTCGTGAAGTTCATCATTGAGTTCTTCACAGCTAGTACACGGAGCAGCTTCTAAGTTAGGAGCTAGGGTCTGAGCTCCAATTGTTTTGTACTTGTTTGAGCTAGTGTCCGAACTTTGCTGCTGCGATTGGCTTGGTTTTCATCTAGGAGGAGAGAATTTAGCATCTTTCTTGGTCTCCAAATTGATTTTCCCGTGAAATATTAATTTAACTCTTCAAGAGCTGAAGTCAAATCATTTCTGCTCAACTCACAAGAAAGTTGATGGCCTTTGCCGCATACTTACAAGTACCTAAAGCCTAGATGGCTGTCTGATGGAGTTATTTTATTTGATGAGTGGAAGTCTCAGCTTGCAGGGGCAAAAACCATCTTGGATAGTCTAAATCTAAGCAAACCTGACAAGTGCTTGTGTAGATATGATGAAATTTCTTTATTCACCATGTGATTGCTAATGAGTGATATGGTGCATATCAATATTATGTCAGATTCAATTTATGACCTCAAATTGCAGTTTTCATATTGACCATAAGAATGAGCGAGAATGGCCGAAGGATTCCCTGCAAGTATTTCAAGTGGAAAATGTCATTAGTTAGGACTATGAAGTTAAAATAAACTCATTTTTATGTACATTGCAGAGATTGTTCTTTACAGTGTTAAAAGTAATCATCAATTGATGATGAACTAATATATTTTTTACCTATAACATGTAAGTGAAGGAAAGCTGGTAAACTTTCTTGAATGTATTTGAGTATACAGAGATGGAGCTCTTGATATCTAGAAAACAAGAAGATTTATCATATTTCTATGTTACCAGCTCTAAATCTGCAATGTCTGTCATTTTATTAAAGGAGAAAAGTCTTAATTCTAAAGCAAAATAAAGAAAATAGTATTCTCATTGATAATGCAACAAAACTCTAGTAACTTATTGTGCACATTTTTCAATTTTTTATTGTGATTTATCATTTGCTTATTCCATTGCCTTTGAAATACAGAATGGTAGTCATCTTTTGCCTGAAAGGGATTAATAACTATATTTAACAAAGGTACCCTAGGATCCTAATTTTAAAGATAAAGTCCACATAAATTCAATCCATAGTGTATGCCACCCTTGTAAGATGCTATGCTAAGAAAGAGTTCATAGTTTACCTTCAGATTATGAACGAGGAGAAAAAAGGATTAGCTTATGAATGAGAAAATTCTGTAAATAGCATGGAGATATTTGTGTTTTCATTATGCTGTGAACTTTTTTGATTAATTGTATGATAAAGAAATTTGTGATAATGCATTGTGTAAGAGAAAATCTATAACATTGCCTGTGAGACTGTAGTAGTTTAGTCCCACATTGCCTGTGAGACTAACTCATGATGTATCCACATTGGTTATTATATATAGACTAGAGTATGAGGTCTAGATCTCAACTCTCTCTCGCCCTATCTGGTGCTATTATATTATGGTATCAGAGCCACTTAAAACCCTAACCTAATCCCAAAACCCTAACCCTGATCCCAAATCCCCCTCAATCTAAATCCTAGTTTCTATAAACCCTCTCTCAATCTCCCTCTCCCTCTCCATTGTCGACCTCCACATATCAATCGTTGTCGATCACCTGCGCCCTACCACCAAGTGCCCGCGCCCCATCGTCTAGCGTCAGTCACGCCCAGGCTGATGACGAGCCACACCCAGGCATGCCCGCGCGCCAGCCCAAGCACGCTGCTCCCTGCGTGAGCCCAACCTTTTGTTGTGTGTTTGCGCGAACCTCTCTCTGCATCCCGACTGTCGAAGCCCTCCGACTGCCTCTCTGTGTCCAACGATGATTTGATATTCGGCTCAGAGGTCTGGGTGTTTTGGTGAAGGTGTTGAACCTTCATTTAGGTGTAGTGGGGAGTTTCTATCTATTTTCTGAGGATTTCTTTTTCAAGTTCGTTTGTTTCATGATGGCTGAATATGCTAGGACGACGGCTCAGACAAGAATTTTTGAGATAGTTTTCTGCAAGATTATAGACTGGAAACTTGATGGGAATAATTACCTAAAGTGAAAGCGGGTAATTGAGATTTATGTGGCTAGTTGAGGGAAAACTAGTCATTTGTTGCGGACTCTCCTACTTCAGTGACGGATGCTTGGACACTAGAGGACAACAACCTATTACATCAGGTATTGATCATGATGGATCCCAAAATTTAGGACTTGATCTTTCATTGCGTGATTGTGAAGGAGTTATAGTGTTTTCTGCGTGAACTCTACGGAGGAAGCAGCAACATCAACAAAGCTTATAACGTTATCCATGAGCTGTTTCAGAAGAAACAGAACAACCAGCCCATGGATGATTATTATGGCGAGTTCAATCGCCTATAGAAGAGCATCGTCAGATATTTTTAATCATGTCTGATGTGAAGCAGATGTAGAACCAGTAGAACTGATTGATGGTATTGACCTACTTGGGTACTCTCGTCCTTATTTATTCTTCAGATTGAGAACCTCTATTGACCTCTCTACCAGAGACATCACTTCTTAAAGAATGTCGTTCCTGTAGTGTTACTTGACTACTACAACAACCTCAGATTAATTTGCCCTAGCAGCTCAGGGAAGGCAGACTAAAGAGATGAGGGGGCCACATTATTGATCGCAGAGAAGGTTGTGCTGACATGGAGGGGCAAGGGGGCTACACTGGTGGACATACCAGAGGCAGACGAGGAAGTCCTCGAGGAGGATGAGGAAATGGCTTTGTGATCTATTGTTACTACTGGAAAGAGCCAGACCATATGAAGTATCAGTGCCCCTTCTGAAGAAAAATCAGCGAAAGATGCACATATCTTTGTCACTCTTTCATATGACGAGCAGTTGTGACATCAGTTTGAGCATTTTATGTTCCAACAACAACAGAACACACAAGCTCAGTCTTCCCCTTTCTCTGTCACTCTAGCTTAAAAAGGTATTTTTATATCTTGTTTTACATCGTTTATGTCGCATACTTGGATTATAGATTCAGAGGCAACTGATCACATGACTGAAAATCGAGGTATTATGTTTTCTTTTACTCTAGCCTCTAAGTATAGTATTAGCATATGGCTCCCGCACATCCATTCAGGTATTTGAACTGTCGCTATCACCTGTACTCTTATTTTATCGTATGTTATCTATCAATCTTATTTTTTTATATATTATTAGTAAGTAAGATTATCAAAGTTTTAAATTGTACAATGATATTTTTTCGCATTATGTATTCAAAAGCTTGAGACGAGGAAGACAATTGGCATAGGACGTGAGCAGAACGAACTGTATGAGTTAGAGTTGGCATCCGATCTGATGACCGACATCAACATTTGACTATCATTGTCATTAAGTTACCTTTCTCTACCTGTACTAAAATTTCTTATTCTCTCTTTAGGTCAGATTTCATTCCTTAAAGTGTAAGTCTTGTCAGCTAGGGAAGGACTATCGTGTGTCTTAATCTAGTCGGGTTAATAAGAGGGCTGATAAGCTATTTGATTTAGTTCATTCAGATGTATGAGGTCCATGTCCAGTAACTTCAAAACTGAGTTTTAGATATTTTGTCAGCTTTGTGGATGATTATTCTCGAGTCGCATGGATGTATTTGCTAAATCTTGTTTTGAGATGTTTTTCACATTTAAAGTTTTTATTCAGAAATAAAAATTAGTTTAATTCTAGCATTAAAATTTGAGATCTAATAATACTAAATAATATTTGGACAACTTTAATCAGTTTCTAAAACAAAATAAATCTTGCATCAATCTTCTGTTTATATTCAGCAGAATGGGGTAGCTGAACATAACAATAGACACCTTGACATTGCTAGGACTGTTATTTTATAGACAGATACCAAAGATTTTAGGGTGAGGTCATTTTGACTGCTTGGTACTTGATAAATCGAATGCCATCTTCTGTATTGTCAAAAAAAATCATATTCCATCATGTGCCCTAATATTGATTTGTTCTCTTTGTCTTTAAAGATTTTTGGTCTCTTTGTTTTATCCATAATCATAGTCCTCATAAAACAAAACTTGCTTCTAGGTCTCTTAAAGAAATTTTTCTTGACTACTCTAGAATTCAAGAAGGTTACAAATATTTTTGTCCATTTATAGGCTGATATATCTTGTCTACAAATGTAACTTTTTGAGTCTAAACTTGAGATTTTCACATCTTTTTCTGCGTCAAAGGATGATTATGATTATATGTTCTATCGGGAGACATTGCTCAATAGTGGTGAGTCAACATCTAAAATTGTGACCCGTGAAGATCCACTTTGGTTCAAGATCTGATTATAGATCTATACACGACTAATAACTTCTGCTCATGTACCAGCGCCAGACTCAATACCAAACTTGCACAAGAATCAAATAAGATTTCCACTGCATAATTACTTAGTTCTTCCACTACTGATGATCTTCCCATTGCACTCCGAGAAGGCAAACGTAATTGTATTCAGCATCTTTTTTAGTTTCATTTCTTATTCTCATTTATCATTCTCATTTTTGTTCATTTATTTCTTCTTTGGACTCATGCTCAGTTCCCAAGAATGTATCAGAACCACTCTCTCTTCCAAGTTGGACTCAGGCGATGCATGTAGATTATGGTTCTCACAGTTGTGCGGTAGGCCCAGAGGCATTCGCCTAATTTGTCGTCCCATTCACGTTAGCTTTTTGAGATGAACTTCTTGAGAAGCTTTCCAATAGTTTTGTTAAAGGCTTATCCAAGATTGTTGGCAGCTGGATAGTATACTGTTGAAGACACACTTTGAATTCTGAACTTGTTATAGAACCTCTGAAATGTTTGGCTGACGAATTGGGGGTCCATTGTCGTGGACAATTCGTCGGGGTACGTCAAAGCGACAGAGTACGCGATGCTTGATGAATTTGATCACGTTTGATGTCTTTACTTCAGGGGAACGACTTTCGCCCACCTAGAGAAGTAGTCAGTTATGGCCAAGATGAGCCGATGTCCTTTAGATGTTGGAGGGTTGATGGGTCCGATAACATCCATTGCCCACATCTCAAATGGCCATGAAGAGGACGTTGGAGGAAGACGTCCCGGTGCTTGATGAACGAAGTCACTGTGATCGGACAGGCATGACATCGTTTAGGATAGACGATAGCGTCAGGTATCATCTTCGGCCAATAGTAGTCAAGTTTTTGAAGCCAGTCTCCGAGCTTAGGTCCAGGTTGGGACAATGCTTGCCAAGAAGCATTCGAGGAAATCAAGCAATACCTCA
Organism: Agave tequilana; assembly: GCA_038442645.1. Taxonomy (NCBI): domain Eukaryota; kingdom Viridiplantae; phylum Streptophyta; class Magnoliopsida; order Asparagales; family Asparagaceae; genus Agave; species Agave tequilana. The sequence goes on along the minus strand of JAVJIF010015251.1, from coordinate 23,708 downwards.
CGCATCCACCCGTCCTCGCAGCTCCAGTGTCAGGGAAACCCTTCCTTGATATACGTTCGAGGTATAGATCATTCTCTACGAGCTTTACTGGCCCAGAATAATGATCAGGGACACAAGCAAGCAATCTACTATCTAAGTAGAATCATGATCAGAGCGGAACATCGTTACAACTCGATCGAAAAGGAGTGTCTAGCCTTTGTCTTTGCTGTCCAGAAAATGTGACACTACCTGATTGGCCAGACTATTCACGTCATTCCGAAAGTTAATCCTTTGAGGTTGCTTATGATGAAACCATTATCGCTAAACGGTCAATTGGCGAAATGGGATATATTGCTTTCACATATGAAATGCAATTCCTGTCACAGAAAGCTACGAAAGGACAAGCAATGACAGACTTTTTGGGTGAACATCCAGATTCAAGAGCAACCAGACTTTACGAAGATCTCCCTGATGAGATCGTTGAAGTTTACATGACCCAAACGTCTTTCAAAGAGTAAGTCTGGAAATTATTCTTCGACGGCCCATCAAGGATGGGTCTCGCAGGAAACATTGTAGCTGGAGTGGGGGTAGTGCTCGTATCTCCACAAATTACGTGATCCCTCGTGCATTCTCGCTAACCGAGCCGTGTTTCAACAATGTTACAGAATACAACGCTCTCTTGATCGGGATGCAACTTGCTGAAGAGATTGGAATCAAAAATCTCGAAGCATATGGTGATTCAAAGCTCATTGTCAACCAGGTTCGCGGAGAGTATGAAGTCCGACGTGAAGACTTGGTGCCCTATCATAATGCAAATAATAACATGGCGGAGAAGTTCAGAAGCTTCTATATTGGCCATGTACCACGTCAGCGAAATGCGCATGCAGATGTATTGACGTTTCTCGCTGCTTCGTTGGCCCTTCCAGCTAGAACCACAGAGAAAGTAATCGTCTACAACCACGACGCAAAATTCGCTTTTGAAGAAAGTCAAACAATAAGAGGAAACCTTCAAGTCGAAGAAGTTCTGGAGACTTCAACAGGCTCGGAACTCAGAGATTGGTGATTCTCGTCATTGACTTCATCTTATTGGCATCTTGCCCGACGATCCCAAAGAGGCATCCGCCATCAAAAGAAAGGCTCCTCAATTCTACTACAACGCGATTACGCAGACATTATATCACCGATCGTATGATGGAATTTTACTTCGTTGCCTTTCATACAAAGAGGTACAAAAGACACTGAGGGAAGCTCACGGCGGTATGTGCGGAGCTCACTAACGCTGACCTAAGCTCGGAGACCGGCTTTGAAGACTTGGTTGTTATTGGCCGAAGATGATCCCTGAGCCATCACCTATGCTAATTGCTAAGTCATGTCATGCATGTAAGATCTACGGTGACTTCGTCCATCAAGCACTAGGACATCTTCATCCAACGCCTTTTTCATGGACATTTGAGATGTAGGGAATGGATATTATCAGACCCATCAGCCCTTCAACATCCAAAGGACATCGCTTCACTTTGATCATAACTGACTACTTCTCTAAGTGGGCGGAAGCTGTTCCCCGGAAGGAAAGACATCAGACGTGATCAAATTCATCAAGCATCACGTACTCTATCGCTTTGGCGTACCCGACGAATTGTCCACGACAATGGACCCCAATTCGTCAGCCAAGCATTTCAGAGGTTTTGTAACAAGTTCAGGATCCAAAGAGTGTCTTCGACAGCATTATATCCAGCCGCCAACGGTCTTGCAGAAGCCTTTAACAAAATTATTAGAAAGCTTCTCAAGAAGTTCGCATCGAAAAGCCAACGCGACTGGGACAACAAATTAGGCGAATGCCTCTGGGCCTACCAAACAACTGTGAGAACTCTGACAAAAGTTACGCCGTTTTCCTTGGTATATGGATGTGAAGATGTACTCCCGCTGGAGATTTAGATTCCATCTCTGCGCATTGCTTTGACAGCGGAGATGACAGCCGAGGAGAAGCATCGATTGCGACTTCAGGAGTTTGAAGATTTGGACGACAAACGTCTGCAAGCTCAATAATAAATCAAACTTTATCAAGCTCGAATTTTCAGAGCCTTCAATAAGAAAGTCAGAGAACGAATTTTCAAGAAAGGCGACCTTGTCTTAGCTGTTAGAATACCCATTGTTATGACACATAAGACGAAAGAAAAATTTCAACCCAAATGGGAAGGACCATTTGTAGTAGAGTCAGTCTACTCAAATGGAGCATATCGCCTTATAACTCCGGACGGCGATAAGCTCATGATGCCGATCAACGGTAGATTCTTGAAGAAATACTATTCTTAAAGGGACTCTTCTCATGATCAAGTTAACACTACACCTCTGATCAAAGGTTCCCCTGATCAGTCAGATGGATTAGGGTTTGAGATCCAGATGCTTGGGAGAGCGCCAAAGAAAAGTTTCTTCATTCAACGGATCACATCACGGTTTATCGACGTCGAGCCGACTGAACATTGCCGGCATTATAATGCATGATGTCAATATCGAAGGAATAACAAATATAGAAACTTCAGTTTTAACTTTGTCACTCTTCTCATGATCAAGTTAACACTATGCCTCTAATCGATGCTCCATTCTGATCTATCAGATGTATTAGGGCTTGAAATCTAAGATGCTTGGGAGAGCGCCAAAGAAAAGCTTCCTCATTCAACGGATCACATCACGATCGATTGACGTCGAGACGACCGAATATTGATGACATTATGATGCATGAAGTCAACATTGAAGCAATGACAAAGTTGGAAACTCCAGTTTTAGCTTTGTCACTTTTCTCACGATCAAGTTAACACTAACCTTTGATCAAAGCTCCATTCTGATGAATCACATGGATTAGTATCCTCATTCAAAGAAAAGTATCCTCATTTAATGGACCACATCACGGTTGGAGATCGAGCCGATCGAACTTCAGTGTCCAATGATGCATGATGTAAACATTGAAGAAAAGATAAGGAAAAATACCAGTTTTTAGCTTTGTCACTCTTCTCTAATTTAAAATAATCTCTCCCCTTCAACGCGAGCATAGTAGTCTTCATCGATCGACGGCTGCTCATCCAACTTATGCAACACTCGATCAATAACTTTCATCACGCGATGCCTTTCTTCATCCTCCAAAGTTGGTTGTATAAGCAAAGGCATGAGCTTGTTGGACAGCAGGTCGATCCCAAGCTTCCTGGCCTTATTAGCGAATTTATCAGTGAACTGCCGAAACACTACCGTTCTTAGAGGAGTCCTATTGCCCACATGAACAACAATTTCATCAAACTGTTGCCCACGATTCTCTTCAAGAATAGCATAAAGCGGAGTGCCGAACAACTTCCTCGTTGGAGGTCTAATCAGCACATAGAAGCTGATTCAGGAACGCCCAAACAACTTTCTTACTGGAGTTTTAATCGGCACATAAGAAGCTAATTTGCAGGAAATGATATCTTCTTCGGTAAAAACCCCCATGGAGTTTGTACTTCTCTGATCACCGGCGAGATTTTAGAAGTCATTTATGGAATGAAAAGGCAGAAGGTACACCATGTTACTTAGAGTAACAAATAATTCAATGCCTCTGACGGTTAATAGAAAAAACAGTTGGTTTTTAAGCCCAACGAAAAATTCTCAACAGCTCATCATGCTGAGTGGAATAGCATTGCTAGCCCAACTTAAACGATAGTTGGTAAGCATATCAAATCTGTTGATAGTTGAGGGTTTGCTAAAAATCTTAAGGGACTTGATCCCACCTTCTCCTCCAAAATCCCTTACCAATTCCCATCCAGGAAATGATAGGACCACAAAAAGCTATAATTGTTTTCCCCAGCGAAATAATCACAAATCGAACCTGTCACGGTAACATTATATCTCTGGCAGCAAAACCAACATATCCCTAGTAAAATAGAATTTCAACTTGTTAATTCTCTTCAATAGAATGATGAGTTCACTAATTGCTCAAATCACAAAATATTCTCGGCAAAGTTAAACCCTACACCTCTAAACAAAATTGCTCATATCGCAATACAAATCACTGTTAAGTTAATATTACACCTATGACAATGATTCTCTCAATTTCGAGACGTTCGATGCCAAGTTAAATATCACAACTCTAGCAGTCATTTCATTGTTAAATTAAATACTACACCTATGACAATGATCTTTCCTCGAGCTTTCTCATCGAAACTGAGACGTTCAATGCTAAATTAATATCATACTTCTAGCATTCATCCCATCGTTAAGTTAACACTAAACATATGATAGTGATTTTCTCAGTTTTCTCAATAAAAAAAAGAAACCTTTTTGTGCTGTTAATATCATACCTCTAACATACATCCTTGTCAAGTTAATATCACACCTCTGACAATTCAATTTGCTCAAACTGCAAATTCAAATCTGTCACGTTAACATTACATTTTTTACGGTAAAAATTTTCATAAATCCCCAATGGATCAAACTCCACTTGTTATTCTCATCAATGGAATAGAAAGTATAAAATTCGTTCAAATCACGGATTCAACCCCTGTTAAGTTAACATCACACCTCTGACAGTAACTCTCTCAAATTCCCTAACGGAATTACTGAACTTTGGGTTGCTACGTTAATCGTCACCTCTAGCAATCAAATTCAATCGCTTTCGTTTGTCTAATTTTTAAATACAAGATGAAGGCAAAATTATCACTTTTATTATTCATATCAAAATTATAAAAGTGATACAAATACTCTCTTATTCAATAAGATGGAGTGTTATAAAAGAAAAAAAGGATAAAAAGTTAATCTCGTTCAGTGAGAGATTTTATTTGGTCCTTGAGGCGCTGAATATCCCTTTGACGTGCCTCCTCAACCTCAACCAAGGCTTGAACCCTCAACTCCTCATCTGATAAAAGCTTCCTCCCAGCAAGCTGTGCCTGAAGAGCTTCCAGCTGGGAGGACCAGACATTCAGTTCTTGTTGCACCTGATCTCTAGCGGCCTCGAGCTCCTCTGGCCTTTTCTTCTCATTGGCAAGTTTTTGCCCATTGTCTCGAGTTAAAGCTTGTGCCTTAGCAATCGCCGCTCGAGCACTTGCAATAGCTTTCTCTGTGCTTTTAGTGTTGAACTCTGACTATTGGAGGTCATCTGTCAAGGTTTGATAGCTGGACTTAAAGTCATCGATGTGACGAGTCTGCTCAGCTATCTGTTGCTCAATCTTTTTCCGTTCGCATTCCTGGGCAGCGCAAAGGTCGCTCAACACTTGTTGTGCAGTGTTAATTGGACTTACATTCTCTAAGGTCCTCAGTTCCTTCGAATACATTCCCAGTTGCTCTACCAGCACCTGGTGTGTTTTCGCTAGATCGGATCCCTAAGTTTGCCGAATATTCTCGATTTGATTTTCGAGAGGTGATCGTGCGAATTCAAAAGGATTTCGCCCAGAGAATACCGATTTTGAGCAATACATCATCGTGGCAAAGAGTTGCTCGATCATTTGGAGTCTTCCAAAATATCCATAGTTGTTGTCGTCGCCGCAGGAGCACTTCCAGATCCCGTCTCTACGACAGTAATAGGAGTACTCTCAGGGGCTGAGGGTGAAGTACTTGTCTCTCCGGAGTAAATTGAGTCAGGAGTTACCTCATCTCCGAGGTCACCAAAGGAGCTTCATGATTCGGAATTGTAATGAATCCCTGTGTAGCAGCCTCAAGGGTAGGCTTCACCGCGAAAGTTTTCTCAGTTGAAGTCTTAACAGAAATGTCCATTGCACTGGAATCTATGATAGGCTTTTATGCTTGAGCTGGTGCAACATCTCCTGCAATCATTATGACAATGTCGGTGGCAATATTCAGAGCAAGAGTATCAAATTATTGTAGCTAACCAGGTTGAGGGGTTGGAGATGGCAAGTCCTCCGGTAAGTCTCCAGACTGAGAAGATTCCTCGACCACATATGTGCTCATAGGTACTGCTCTAGCGCTGGTTTTGGGAACTTTCAAACCTTCTGATTGGGTCAGTTCCTCAATCATCTCAACGATATTTGAGGTTTCTCTTTCAGTAGTAACGACAGCCTCTGCGAATGTCATACAAATAAGTGTTAAAACAAGATTTGTATGATGGAAGAGAAAAGCGACGATTGGAGTAGAAAGAGTATCCTCAGTGGTAGTAATATATCCAAGGGCAGTTCCGTCCCTGAAGCAGCCATTTGCGTCTCTTCTTCAATTATATGGGAGAACTTGCTATTTTCGAGACGAGGAGCTGGTTCATTACTAAAGTCATGGTCATCCCCAGAATAATCAACACGCTCTTCGGATGATGAAGATGATACTTGAATCAGGGAAGCTCCGGTAGTAGGGTTTTGCCTCCAACTAGCCCAGTAGTCGGGCTGCCCAGTTGCATCTTCACTCTCTCTCGGAATCATTAATGATGCTGAAGCGACTTTCAGTTGAGGTGGATCATCAATCTCCACCCTTTCTGTTTCCTCCATGGCCGTTGGCTCCTCTGCGGCTGCAAACTCTTCAACAATCGCAGGTTCCTCCAAGGCTTCTGTCTCCACTGAAACTGCAGGACCTTTATTACGCTGATTCCGGTGACGTAAGGAAGTGGTTGAGACCAATTCTCTCTCTTCTTCAGACTCATCATCAGCAGAGAATATCGTCTCAAGGCCCACTTCTGGTCTAGAAATTCCCTGTGAAGGAGCTTCGACCCTAGACCCTCCGTTCTTTCTTCCGACTTGAACCACCTTCAGAGGAAGATGGTTGGGCCCCTTTGTCACAGCTAGATGGGATTTTCTTATAAAGTGTTATACGCTCTAACTCTTGGACCGCTTTGTATGACCTCTTTCTCAGCCTCCAATACTCGCTCATTCTTTTTTTGTGGATGGTCTTGGATCCCTTACAAGCGTTGTAGGTAGATTTGGTAGCTTTGATACACGAGGTGTTCATCCCGTAACCCCGCACCGTATTGACGATGACATACCAGGTGCAAAAGCTGAGGCTGGCATAAGAATTGGGTGTTCGGTGGGGAAGACCAAACGTTGCCCCCGTCTCTTCGGCCACGTAGAAATACCACGCCCCAGCCCCTTCGAACAGATTCTCACTGAAGCGAAGGTCGGTATTTGGATTCCCCACATAAAGCTGATCATATCCAAACTGTCTAGCGAACTGACTTAGCAGATATGGCTTGATCGTGTAGGTGTCACCTTGACGAAATATTAGATATTTGGGTCGAATATTGATCAGCCAATAGAAGACACCTATGGATAAGGTGGTAAACCTATACGGACCTGCGAAGTCCAGAAAGCCGTCCCCGTACGATGCATCCTGAATATCAGGGAAGACCGGACCGGCTGGTAGTTGAAGTCGCTCTGAATGGTTCTCCTGATAAAAAACATATAGGTATGTTGCCAAGTCGAGTGCTCTAACTTCTGCATGAATGGCACAGTCTTCTGATGCAGCACTGCCGTCATCAGGATGGACAATGCATAACATACCATGCCACCAAGTAGGTATAGGGAAGCTCGACTCTGGGATTAGGCACCTTTACCTTAGGATCGCTGTTCTGATCAATGATCACATTGCCCTCATCGTCTACTAGGGCTTCTACTTTGCAGAACGTCTTGGTCAACACGCGAAGCCAACTTTGAATGCACCCCACCATTGCCGAAAGAAGGGCAATATTTCAGCCAAATACCAATAGGACAGTTGGGTACACTACATCTGCAGCTATAACTTCATGGGAAAGTGTCGGTACGACGCACCGCTTCAACCACAACATCAAGAATCCAGCCAGCAGAGCCCTGTTGAAAATATGAGTCTTGGCTTGGTAGTGAAAACTTTCGAAGGCTGTGCCTGGTCTGAAAGTATCTTCATTCGATTCTGTGATATACAAGGATGTTGATGTACTGATCCTCTCCTTAATCTCTGCATCCGTACTTGGAGCTAGCGAGTCAGACGGTCAGCTTTGTCTCCCATACCATTGAAAAGATAGTTCGCCCAGGCCATCTTTCTGATCCTTCCAGATCTCAAACCAGTGGTATCAGCACTGATGTGGAAGTGGCACAACACTTTCCAGTACGTCGCATACACTAAAAGAGCACTCTCCTCCATCATGTGCAATTCCTCGGCCGACGGGACATTCTTCATAGGGGATGTCCCCTATTGCTAACCCGGAGACTTCATACATCTAGTGTAAAACAAATCCCATCTCTCCGACTGGAGTGAAGAATGTGCACGTCTCCGGACTATATCGCTCCAGCATAGCGAAGAAGTGATGATGACTCTGCGGAATGCCATACTGGACAGCCCTGACAGCAGCATAAAGGTTGGTCTGTATCAGCTCTTCCCTCAAGTCTTCAAGGACGAAGCTCACCATCCTTGACCACCAATATTTGTTTGAAGAATGAACCCATCCCAGTGCCTGAATTTCACCTTTCGGGAAATCACCTTGCAGTCATGAACTGATTGATGAACATTGTTGCTTGACGAGAAGTCTCGCCTATTGGATACTCCACCTTCAACGAACCCGATGCCGTGTCCCGTTAGGATTGCAGTATGACGAGAGATTCGCCTAAGGAAAACTCCCGACTGCTCCTTTGTCAGTTCCCACTCCATCGATTGAATGGATGACAAGGAAAACATCATCTCCATGTCTGGGAGGAAGAAACGACGTTCTCCAAGCTGACGAAGTCATTTGTAGCTGCCGTCATACATTACCTCTGCATCCTCGTTGACAGAATCTCTAATTAACAAAATCCGGCTTACTTAGCAACGTATGGGCATCGATGCAAATAGCTCATCTGTGATGAGCTCCCAGAGAGTCAGCAAGCTAACCTGGCTCAATTTGGTTTGTCGCTCCCGATTCTTCCTAGTAAAAGCCGGTACAGTCCTTCTGAGGCTAGAGATAATATTCAGGTCCGGTCCACCCACATGACCAAAGTGATGTAAAACCACCTGGATCGCAATCACCTTCAAATCGAAACAAAATTTAAATTGAGGATAAGAAAAGATTTGGGTTTCCACCCCTTGCACGGGCTTCTCACCCTAAACTCGAGAGCAGCTGAACTCAAGAATTTAACAAATAATTTGAGAAAAAGTTTTAATCATTCATCCATTCATTAATTCCAACAAGATAGTCTAGGGGGCCTTATATAGGTTTTATAAAAGAGGACTACTGGAAAATAACCGATGTACTAATCGTCCACAAAAGAACAAAAATAAAAGGAACACAAATAAAGATAAAAACATCTGCTATCAATAAAGCCTAAAACAAGTCCCATCTAAAGCCATAGAAGACCAGCGCGTCGCCTCCTGAAGTATACTCGATCGAACCTGCTCCTGGGCGGTGGCATGATGTCCTCATCAATTCCCCCTGGGTGTAAGGAACTCGACCCTGTCGAGTGTAGGGGACAGAATTGCTGTCTGCTGTGATAGTGCTCCAGTCGATCAGGATCAAGATGCTGGAGGTCTTCCTCGGTAATCCAAGAATTTTCTGAATCAGATTTTCCCGTCCACTTAATGAGATAGCGTCTCGTCCCTCCATCTCCAGTAGAGATAATCTGATCATCCAAAATAGAATCTATATGTTCTGTTACATAGGACATTTTAGGGGAAGTGGAGGTAGTGGGGGGCTCTCAGAAAGAAGGTCTCGGCTTGGCTCATCCACAAATGGATCAGAAGGGGTATCAAAAGTACCTCGATATGGAACCAAATCCTCAACATTAAAGGTGCAACTGATGCCAAAGTCAGGTGGGAGATCCACCACATAAGCATTTGAATTGATTTTCTTGATAATCTTGAATGGCCCTGCACTTCTCGCGTGTAATTTCTTCACGGTTCCTGGTGGAAACCGTTCAGGTCGCATGCGGACCATCACATAATCTCCGACATTAAAAGATCTTAATCGGCGATGTAGATCTGCAGAAGCTTTGTAATCAGTATTATTTTTCATTATCTTGTCTCTGACTTCCTCATGTAATGCATGGATATGGGATGCAAATGCTGATGCGGAGTATGATACCCTAGAATGATGATGAGCCATGGGAATTAAATCAATGGGTTGCCTGGACTTAAAACCGTTTACTATTTCAAAAGGACTGAGACCCGTAGTCCTATTGACAGATCCGTTATATGCAAATTCATCCATAGGCAAAATGAGATCCCAAGTTTTTAAATTTTCTCCAACTAGACACCTGAGGAGATTTCCTAGCGATCTGTTTACCACCTCGGTTTGACCATCTGTCGTGGGTAAAAGGCGGTTGAGAATTTCAGTTTGGTGCCCATCTTATGCCAAAGTGTTTTCCAGAAATAGCTAACAAACTTAACATCCCTATCAGACACCATGGTTTTAGGTATCCCGTGCAACTTTACGATATGATCAAAGAATAAGACAGCCACTCGAGACGCATCTGAGGTCTTGGAACACGGGACGAAGTGAGCCATTTTTGAGAATCGGTCAACTACCACTAGGATAGAATCGTGCTTTTTTTGAGTTTTGGGCAGCCCTAGTATGAAGTCTAGGCTCACGTCTTGCCAGGGGCACTTAGGAACAGGAAGAGGAGTGTAAGGTCCGACAATCTGCTTTTGTTGCTTGGCCAGCTGACACGTGCGACATTGGCTAACTACTTTAGAGACATCTCTTTTCAGACTCGGCCAGTAGAATCGGTGTTCAACGGCCTCAATTGTCTTGTTCTGACCGAAATGTCCCGCCAGACCTCCAGCATGTAGCTCCCAAGAGAGAAAATCCCTGAGGGACGTACGGGGAATACACAACTTACAGAATCTGAAGAGATAACCGTCTTGAAGGAGAAAACCGTACATCTCACGAACAGGGCCGTCTCGTAACGTGACATAAATTCTCCCAAAATCGGGACATGATTCATACTCCTCTTTTAATTTCTCAAATCCAACCACTTCCGTGCTCATTGTCACCAAGATCATGAAACGTCGACTCAGCGCATCAGCGACCTTATTCTCGATGCCTGCTTTGTGTTTGAGAACAAAAGTGTAATCCTGCAGGAACTCCACCCATTTGCTATGTCTCGCGTTCAGTCTCTTCTGGAAGTTGAGATACCTTAACGCCTCATGATCTGAGTACAACACGAATTCCTGCGGTAATAGATAATGTCTCCAGTAGCGCAAAGCCTGTATAACCGCATAGAATTCTTTGTCGTATGTGGAGTAGCGTTGCCGGGCATCATTTAGTTTTTCGCTGAAATAAGCAACCGGGTGGTTTTCCTGACTCAGTACACCACCTATTGCCAGTCCCGATGCGTCACAAGTTACTTCAAAAGCTTTTGAAAAATCAGGGAGACGCATTACGGGAGCTTCCGTCATCATCTTCTTTATTTCAGCGAAAGCTTTGGCGGCAGCAGGAGTCCACTGGAACACCTCACTCTTTAAACAGTCGGTGATAGGTGCCATGATAGCACTAAAATTCTTGATGAACCGACGGTAGAAAGTGGCTAACCCGTGAAAACTTCTGACTTCCCTAATCGTCCGGGTTGTGGCCACTCGGTTATTGCCTTCACTTTCTCAGGATCTGCGGAAACTCCCTCGGAGGAAACCACAAATCCTAGGAAGATAACCCTGTCTATACAAAAAGCACACTTCTTTGGATTTGCATAAAATTTCTCAGCATGGTGTGCAGAGGACTTGCCTCAGATGTCCCACATGTTGCTCCTGGGTTTGGCTGTAGATCAGTATGTCATCAAAATAGACCACCACGAACTTACCGATAAACAGTCGAAACAATTGGGTCATTACTCTCATGAAGGTGCTTGGAGCATTGGACAGTCCAAATGGTATAACCAACCATTCATATAACCCGTCTTTAGTCTTAAATGCGGTTTTCCATTCATCCCCGGTCGGATTCTAATTTGATGGTACCCGCTCTTAAGATCAATTTTGGAGAAGATTGTGGCACCTGACATCAGATCTAGCATATCATCAAGACGGGGAATGGGAAAACGGTACTTGACGGTAATTTTATTGATTGCACGACTATCCACACACATACGCCATGTATCATCCTTCTTTGGCGCCAAAAGTGCGGAAACCGCACATGGACTCAAGCTCTCTTTGATGAACCCCTTGTCAAGTAGCTCTTCTACTTGCCGTTGCAATTCCGCATGTTCAGTTGGGTTCATTCTATAGTGGGACAAATTTGGTAAAGTTGCTCCTGGGACTAAGTCAATAGCATGTTGAATGTCCCGCATAGGGGGCAACTCACCTGGTAGATCTTGTGGGAGGGTTTCGGAAAACTCCTCCAGAATTGATTTAATGTGCTCAGGAATCTGCTCCTCGATATCCCGGCTAGCCTCTCGAGCCACGAGAGCATAACAAGTAGAACCATCCTGCAAGCTCTTTTCAATTTGATCGTGGTTAATCAAATTCATTTCCATCTTACCTTTGCCCTTATCAACCCTTTTTTTAGGATTTATAACGTCCACTTTATCTTTCCCTTTATCAGCCTCTTTCTCTCGGGTTGGCGGTTTCGGTTGATTTGGCATAATCTTCACATTTTTCTCATTATGGATGAACGAACACTGGTTGGTACGTCCATGTATGGTCACATCTAAGTCAAATAATCATGGTCGACCCAAAATGATATGACCTACATTCATGGGAGTATGTCACACCACACATTTTCTGTGTATGTGGCAAATTGGATGGGAATTTGATATCTCTCTTGAACATCTATAGATGTAGCATCGATCCATGTAACCTTGTAGGGGTTTGGATGCTTCACCGGTGTCATCCCCAAGGTGGTGATTAACTTTGACGCCACAGCGTTGATGCAGCTGCCACTATCCACTATTACCTTGCAGTTCTTATTGTCAATTTTTGTGCAAGTTTGGAATATGGCAGTCCTTCTCCAGTCGTTGAGTGGTTCAGGCTGAGTTAAAGTACATCTAACCACTCCTAATTGGGTGCGAGCTACATTAAGAGGTAAGCTCGTCATTTCCACAGTTCGGATGCACCCATTAAATTCATACTTTTCGACAGAGGCATCCGAGTCATCGTCTTGTTGGTGCACCACTTCTTCTCCATCATCCTCTCCTCTATATCTTCAATGGGAACTTCGACAAAGAGGGTTTTGGTTTGACTCGGGCATTGGCTGGCAAGGTGATCATACCCTTGACACCTGTAGCATTGGGTTCTAGGGTTGACTTTTCCTGGTTCACTTACCGTTCTCTTCTCGGATGCAAAGGGCTTTGCACCAGAAGGACTTACTGGTTTGACGCTAGAGGAACTGGAGGCAGGTTTACTTGGGGTAGGAAGTGTTCGGTTGAAGCTTGGCTGGCCAGTAGTGGTGGTTCTAGAGTTATCCTTAAAGTTACTTCGGTTAAAATAGGATCCTCTAGACTCATCTAAGTCGGTGACTAGCTGATATGCCTGTTCTAGAGTCGTGATGCCTCGAGCAATGAGCTCTCGGCGATAATCATCCCTAAGACCGGACCTAAACCTAGATAGGGTCTGTTCGGGAGATTCTAACTCGATAGCTCCACACCGATTCAGATATTCATCAAACTTAGCAATGTAGTCAGCGGCTGATTTGTTTCCCTGGGTCCATCGATTCCATTTGTCCAACAATTGTTGACTGAATGATGGTGGGACATACTTCATCATAAGCTTCTCTTTCATGCTTTCCCAAGTGTCCACGGGGTCTTCCCTTCTGTACCTCATCATCCTTTCTAGGTTTTCCCAGTATTGCCCAGCTTGTCCCGTTAATTTCATTACGGTCAATCGAACCTTTCTTGACTCAGACATGTCATGCCAACGAAAATATCGGTCCATAGCCAACTGCCAATCTATATAGACCTGAGGGTCTAAACGCCCGTCAAAAGAAGGAGCATCGACTTTAACGCTCCTGATATACTGGGCATCGGCATCAGTTGTTTGGTAAGGTGGGCCTCGCTCACGCCTAGGAGACCTACTGTCATTTCGAGAACTCTCATCCTCCCTGATTCTTCTCCTATTGGTTTCTAGCCTACCAATTCTGGTTGCTAGATCCCTACAATTGACATCAACCTGATCCTTAACTTCTTGTAGTTGTCTGTCCATGCTCTCTATCTTTTGTAGGATTGTGTTAAGGGTATCATGAATGCTAGGGTCCATTGGTGCTGAAGTTTCCCTATAGAAAAGTTCTACCACTTCTAGTAGGCATGCAAGATTCTCACTGACCCTAAATGCAAGCTGTCCTTAGGATATGTATGTTATGCAGGAGGAGTCAGAGATTAGAATGGTGAAAGATAATAATAATACTAATTTTAAGCTACTTAGATTAACACGTGATTAAGAAACTTATAATGTGGAGACAGTGATAAAGACACGTGCTGATACAGTTAACTTCAAGATATATCAAGTAATCACAAATTCAAATTAATTTAGTTGCACAATTAATATTAGGTCGGTTACCACTCAAGATCAGAATCATACAACTCACTTATTTAGTGGGCAACAGTCAATAAATTCTATCATGCGACAGATTGGAAGAACTAGCTATTTTAATTAAATGGCAAGAATAACTGACAGAATATTCAAAGTTACCTGGGAAGGCGACCGTAACTCAAACCTGAACGAGACTGCTGTAGGCGTGTATTGCTGGTCGTCACGAATCCACTGCTTCGAAAACGGGTCGATTTGGACTTGTAACGGGCTCTGAACGGCCGTTGGAAGAGTTGAACTGTTGTCGGATTGAGTCAGAACGAACTGGGTCTTGACTGAGTCAACTCAGTGGGTTAACCCAGTTGCTGATGTCAGCAGTGACGTCACTTAAGTGGGTCGGGTGACAAATTCTGAACCCGCGACCCGCTACTATACCCTTTAAAAGCCCTGAACGGGTTTTGACTGATCGGGTTTGGTTTTGGATCCGGCCCAACCCACTTATGGGTTCGAATCCAAACCCACTTTAATAAGTTGGGCTGGGTTTTAAGGTCAACCCCAACACCCGCACAGTCCACCCGATCCTCTCTCCCTCTTCGCTGTGGGCTAGGGCACAGACGGAGCGGCGGCGACGGCGACTTGAGGCAAGGATGAAGATGAAGGCGAGCGGCGGCGACGTCCGACTTGGATCAATGGCGGAAATTCCGGTCCGGCAGTGGTGATGACGGAAATCCGGTGATGGCAGCGACAGCAAAAACGGCGGCGAGGTTCGACCCTTCCCTGATGAAGTCGAATCGAGTCTCCGGAAGCTTCGACGAGCCTACGGAGAGGACGATGGGGATCGGGGAGCGCCGGCGAGCCGATAAGATCTTCTTCCCTTCGATCTGCCCTCAGGATGGCGACGACGCTGGAGATCCGGTCACGGCGGCGCTCCGGCGAGACTGGAGGCGTCGGAGGAGGCTGAAGGAGCTCTGGTGAGGAGCTGGAAGCTCTGAGCTGCACCGATCTGCTCAATGGCAATTCGGATGAAGGCAACGAGACTCTCGATCTTTCCCCTGTTCACCCGAATCCTCTGTTCTCCCCCTTCGAGCTCTGCTAGGGCTCGACGATCGTATCTGGGTGTCTGCTTTGGAATTGCAAGGACGAAGATGAAGACTGCGACGATTTAGATGGCGGCGGCGACGTGGGTGTTGGTGTAGATAGAGGCGGCGGTGGCGCGAGGACGTGGATGTCAGAGAGGGGGCGATGTCGAGGGCCGTGGTGGTGATGTCGTTGTTGACCGAGACTTGGAGATGCGGCAGAGATCTTGCGGAGGCGGAGATCTTGCGTGAGGATGTCGAAACGAGGATGTCGATGGCCGTGATGGAGATCTGTGCGTCGATGAAGACGCGAAGCTTGTCGCCGACTCCGTTGAAAGAGCGAAGGAGGAATTGGGAGAGAGAGATGGTGAACAGTGGAAATTCCACTTTTTTCAGGGAATTTTCGATGAAAATCTTTCACTTTTTTTTTGAAACAGTGTAATCTCTTTTCTTTTTCTTTTCTTTTTTTTTGAATGAATCTGGAATATAAATCTAGGGCCTTTTTGGAATATAGATTTAGGGTTTTGGAAACTGGAAGAAAAATTTAGAAAAGATAATATTTGAAGGGGATTGAAAACCGTGCTCTGATACCAAAATGATGTAAAACCACCTGGATCGCAATCACCTTCAAATCGAAACAAAATTTAAATTGAGGATAAGAAAAGATTTGGGTTTCCACCCCTTGCACGGGCTTCTCACCCTAAACTCGAGAGCAGCTGAACTCAAGAATTTAACAAATAATTTGAGGAAAAGTTTTAATCATTCATTCATTCATTAATTCCAACAAGATAGTCTAGGGGGCCTTATATAGGCTTTACAAAAAGAGGACTACTGGAAAATAACCGATGTGGTACTAAACGTTCACAAAAGAACAAAAATAAAAGGAACACAAATAAAGATAAAAACATCTGCTATCAATAAAGCCTGAAACAAGTCCCATCTAAAGCCATAGAAGACCAGCGCGTCGCCTCCTGAAGTATACTCGATCGAACCTGCTCCTGGGCGGTGGCATGATGTCCTCATCACAAAGTGACGTCTTTTCGCCGGAGGATTAGAAGAATGCCTCACTACAAAGAAGAGAACATAAATCAAAATTCTAAAGCAATAAAAATTGACTAAGTGCTAAAGCCTAAACGCAAATCCCAGCACATGAGATCCGCGTCCAAGAGTTAAAACACGAGGCTCACATGAGATTCGTGTTCAAAAGTTGAAACGCAAGGCTCACATGAAACTCGTATTTGAGCTTCAGACTTGAAGACTTAGAAATATTTCTAAGTGTTGAGATCCAAACGTGAGTCTCAAAGACCCGCATTTAGAAGTCTCAAAACGCGGAGCTCACCAGACTCGCGTTCAATTCACAGACGCCAGGGTCGCGTTAGCAAGACAAAGAAACGCAAGGAGCATCAGACTCGCTTTCTGCTCATCAACGCGAGAACCGTGTCCACAAATCAAACGCGGACCTGCGAGATCCGCGTCAACTGTTTTGAACTTCAAGAAGAAGTTAAGAGGACAAAGCATTTTCATGTTTGTAATAATGACGAAAGCCATTTGAATAGTCTTTACCTGACATTGGGGCTTCCTGAGGAAAAGCACCACCCATTTGGGTCTCAGCCGTGGCGGCGCTAAAGGAGGAAGTAACAGTCTTCAATTTTGTAGCCATGTGCATGGGGAAATATGTGAAGATTTTGAAAATAAGCTCGAAAGCTTTGTGGGTTCTGAGAAAAGCTTTTGAGCTTTAAAACTTCAAACGCGGGTCTCGTTGAAAGAGATGAACAGTCAAGTGAATTGACTGTTGAAAGACCCAGGTCTTTTATAGATCTTCTAACGGTCGAGATACGCAGCGCAAATTTCGAGCTCAAATAGAGCTGACACGTGGCACTAAGGAGACCCGCGTTTCAGACGACATTCACATCTAGAATGATCCAAAGCGACCTTCACATTTCAAGCAAACGAGGCTTGTGTCCAGAAGCATTCAACATGACCTCCGCGTTTCACGAGAGTCGCATTTCAATCAAGCTCAACGCGAGGCTCACATTCAGAAGCATCCAACACGATCCTCGCATTTCAAGACCAGACAAGAGTCGCATCTTCAACAGATGAGATTTGCGTCTTCAAGAAGACAAAGCGATACTCACGTCTTCATCAACAAGAGTAACATCTTCTCTTTCCAACACCAGAGTATGTCCCTAGTTCTGCAAATAGTTCAACAGTACACTAGCAAAAGCAATCGTCAACTCTACTGGTTCAACAGTACACCAACAAACAAATCAGAGCTCAGATAAATTCTAGACTGTGTATCTAGATACTCACAAAGATCTACTCTAAAAGTTTTAAGCAGTTCAATAGTACACTCACGAAAATCGGAATCCAGACAAGATCAAGCTCAGGACATCTCAAAAGACTGCCAGTCTAATCATGAGAGTTCAAATCAATATGAAGTCTAAAGTATTCTGAAATTCGTTCCAGTCAACTGCGAAGTTTCAAAAACTTTGGAGAGAGTTTCGTAAACTGTCTAAAAATCACTTACGAGAAATCCTCAGACGCGGACCTCACTCTAACGCGAAGGTCGCGTTTCACTCAAACGCGATCCTCGCGTCTAATGGTAAACGCGAACTTGAGTCTGTCCAGTGTTCCCCTTTAAAACATGAAGCTCAACCAAGCATGCGATCCAGTTCAAATGTGAATCTCAACCAGAGTTGCGTTCCAATTCAAACGTGGAGATCTGCCAAAATCGCGTTCCAACTCAAACGCAGACCTCAGACAACTCCGCGTTCCAACTCAAACGCGGACCTCAGACAATTCTGCGTTCCAACTCAAAACGCGGACCTCAGTCAACTCTGCGTCTCAACTCAAACACGAGCCTACGAGCTCCGCGTTTCAATAATAGAACAGATTTCACGAGGGTCGCGTTTCTGTTATAACTGCCTCATTATTGAGGCAATTAACACCCACATAAAGTGGGGAGTTAATTCCCATTTGGAGGGATTCTCGGGGATAATTTTACCCCTGAATACTCCTATAAATAACCATAAAAGCTATTGAAAAGGGGGGATTCTTCTTTTTTTAGAAGGAGAAAAACAGTCACAAAGTTCAGAGACTTTGGGCATTCAAAGGAGAGAGAGAAAGAAATTTTTTCTTCAGAAGAACTTCAACACTTGCCGTGTTCAAGTGGAGTTATTTTACATCCTTAAAACGATCCAAGAGAAGCTTGTCGTTCAGCCGGTCAACGGAGAACAAGATTCACTCTTCATCGCCATATGAAGAACCCAACCTTAAACAAAGGGGAGATTCAAATATCCTCTCCTCCTTTGTATTCAGATTGTATCAGTTGTAATTTTTTTTGTAATTAATAAAAATTTTACTTCACATTTTTTCAACCAAATAATGCAGGAGAGATGACGGACTTAGAGTAGAATGGGACTTGAGAGTTGGTCACACTTCCATCATGAAAGAAATCCGTTGGGTGCAAGTGGGTTTACGTTATAAAGTTAAACCCAGATGGGTCTCTGACTCGCTTAAAGATAAGACTGATTGCCAAAGAATATCACAGACGTATGAACTGGATTATGTGGATACCTTCTGTCTGATCGCGAAGATGACATTTATGCGGGCTTTTGTGTCAACAACATACAACTGGTCACTTCATCAGTTGGAATCAAGAATGTCTTTCTCAATGGTATTTTTGATGAGGAGATTTATATAGAGCAACCACCAGGCTTTGTTGCTCAAGGGAGAGTATGCGAAGGTTTGCAGGTTGAAGAAGTCACTCTATGGTCTGGAATAGTCTCCACTGGTTTGGGCGCTTTGCTCTACGATTCAGAAGTTCAGCCTCTGTCACACACAGAAAGATCACTTGTGTTTTTGGCGAATACAGGATGAGAAGAGGATCATGGTTGTTGTATATGTAGATGATATTGTGATCACAGAAAATGACACAAAGGGGATTGACAGCCTGAAAAGTACTTACAGAAGCACTCTCAGATCAAGGATCTTGGATCCCTAATGTACTTCTTAGGCATTGAGGTGGCAAGATCCAAAAGGATATTCTTCTGTTACAAAGAAGGTATATATTCAACTTGCTTTCAGAGGCTGAGATGCTAGGATGCAAGAGTATTGATTCTTTAATTAACGTGAACACGAAGCTGCTCTCAGATCAGGGGAAGCTTCTTGAAGATGTTAGGAGGTACATGAGTTTGGTAGGAAATTATACCACCTGACAGTGACTAGACTGGATATTTCATTCGCAGTCAGTGTGGTGAGTCAATTTTTGTCAGCACCAAGGACTACTCACTTGGAAGTGGTAATGAAGATTTTGAGGTACCTAAGAAAGCTCTAGGAAGGGCTTCTCTATTCAAATTATGGACACACCAGAGTAGTAGGCTTCTCAAATACAGACTGGGTAGGGTGCCCCTTTGATAGAAGGTTGACCACATGATATTGTGTTTTTCTTAGAGGAAATTTCGTGTCATGAAAAATTAAGAAGTATAGTGTGGCCCCTCGGTCCAGCGCAGAGTCGGAATACAAGGCGATAACAAATGTGACATTAGAATTAATCTAGATCAGAGATTTATTGATAGAGATTGGTTTTCCTTAGTGTCTCATGAGACCGTATGGTGACAAAAGGCAGCAATACACCTTGCTGAAAATATCGTGTTCTATGAGAGAACCAAACACATTGATTGTTGATTAAAATATAATTCGTAAGAAGCTCGAGGAAAAAATCGTTGTGGCGAAGCATGTATCATCAGGATACCAGTTAGCAGATCTTCTTACCAAACCATTTGGTAGAATACGGGTTGGTTTTATTTGTGTCAAGCTGGGCATGCATGATATATATGCTCCAACTTAAGGGGGATTCTTGAGGAACTCTATATTAGACTATTAGTTTAGTCTCACATTGCCTGCGAGACTAGCTCATGATGTTAGCACATTAGTTATTATATATAGACCAGAGTATGAGGTCTAGATCTCATTGTCCATCTCATAGAAAGGGTTGAGAGAGAACAGAATCCAGCCTTATGTGAGAATTCTTATCATTTAAGTCTCGATGGATTCTGGATGCCATGCTGGCATATGCTTTGGCAGAATAAATTGAGAATTGTCTTTCAGTATTTTTTAGAATATCTTGACCAAGCTACACGTCCATAATAAGTTACCACCTTGATACTAGAACTAACGTCCTTGGATTATTATACACATCAAAACTTCATTTAAATTTACTTTTTCCCATGATGTAAGTGTATCACTAACAGAACATCCAATCAAGCTGACAAGGAATGAACACATTTTTAAACCATGCAAATAATAGTGCCAAATTGCCACTATTGGTATTTTCTTTCACTCGAAAATATTTACCTTTTTCCCTAAAATATCTGAAATTTGTGCCTTCTTTTTCTCTTTGGTTTTCATTTTCCAGATTCAAGCTGCCTTTAGAACTGATGAAATCCGAAGAACGCCTCCCACTCCACAAGATGAAATGAGGGCCGGAATGAGTTACTTCCATGAAACCATATGGAAGGGTGTTCCCAAGTTCTTACGCCGTGTTGACACAGCTCTGAAGAACATCGGGATCAATGAGCGTGTTCCATACAATGCCCCTCTTATTCAATTTTCCTCTTGGATGGGCGGTGATCGTGATGGTAAGATATTTATCTGTGAAAAGTAAATCCTTGATGGCTTAATAATTGCTCACCTGAAGAATTTATGTGTCTTTATGAAGCAATGTCTGATTTGAATAAGAGAGTAGTTTCAGACTAGGACATTGCGCATAAGAAAATTGTTATCTCATATTTTACTTCCAATCTACTGCTCTCTAATTGTTCAATTGGTTTCCCTACAAATTCAGTTTTGTGAAATTTCTAAAATGTAATAGTTTTCACTTTTAAATGTCAGCTATTTAGCTGTCATAAAACACATATTCAGCTGTATTATACTACCGGGAGTTATTATATATTGTGGTCGTGGAAGAAAAGAAGATACCAAACATGATTTGAGTTAATCTAATGCATCTGTACTATGTAATATAGGAAATCCTAGAGTTACTCCAGAGGTTACAAGGGATGTGTGCTTGTTAGCAAGAATGATGGCTGCAAACCTATACTTTTCCCAGATTGAGGATCTAATGTTTGAGGTACTGTCTTATTTTATCCTAGATTTGGTGAACAATAGTAGGTTGCATGTTAGGCAGTAGTTTGTTATTATTATACAATTTAGAGGTTACTGATATTTTCTTTCTGTCTTAAAGCTATCAATGTGGCGCTGCAGTGATGAGCTTCGCGTCCAAGCGGATGTGTTACATCGCACTTCAAAGAAGGACGCAAAACATTATATAGGTAATGCAGCATAATTTTGTCTGTTACAGGTCAAATAATGGTGTATGCCACATAATATGCAAATTCTCTGATTGATATATTTGTTTGAATCTTTACTCTGTTGATCAAGGTGTCTCCTGCAGATTGTCCTTTTGTTAAGTAAAGGCATATGTCAGAATATATAATATAAAAGTGGGCCTAGAAGTCACCCCCAGGGTACACTTGTGTACAGCTTACAACTGCATACATCCACAGAAACTGCACTAAAAAATGTAACTACAATAAAAGAACTAGAAAAGACTAGAACCATTATAAAGGACATACCAGGAAGGCCTGGAAGGTAAACCTCAATAGAAACATGAAAGATAACCGGATAAAGGGTAAGATTTGGACAATGGGTTCAGAACAGCCCCAACAGAATAGGTCACATAATCCACCGCCTGGACCCGCTCAAAAACAGGGCAATCAGCTAACTCAGATAACCCCAAGGGTTTGAGATCCTAACTGTAGCTCAGAATATTCAAAATGTGTGATTCTTAGCATCAGCAAGGACAAACTGCCCATTAGGGCACTCATTTTCTGTGTCTGATTCTCATCATCGCTTGGTCAGCATTCTTGGATTGAGGTGGGATGTCAGGCGTCCAGGTGTTATTCTTTTGGAGGAGGTTATCTCCATCATCCATGGCATTTGTGGGTTTGTCCATGGAAATGGTTAATTTGGTAAAATAGAGTTTTCCCAAAAGTAAGTTGATGTGAAACGTGTACTCATATAAGAGGAAAAAATCACTAATATGATTGAATTTTGCGTACCAAATTACGTTTTTCGGCTGGAAATAATTTTAAACATGTAATGTCAGACAAATGGATTTAAACAAAATTGCAAGCGCAGGTGGAGTCGTTTAATCTCAAATAATTAGATTGGCGCTCAATTATGGTGGCAATAGTTATACGATCAATAATAATGACTAGCAGTTATCGGTATATCAGGTTCACACAATCTCACGAGTATTTGTGACAGCAGGAAATATTGATATATTTTAGAGATAATATATCAAAACTCAAAAATAAATGATCATTTTCAACAAAACTCACGAGGGTCACGTCGACCTTAGTGTCCTATTGATGTTTGATGTGATGCGTAAATCTGTCGTTCATGATTCCAACGCAATGAAAAACACTCGTATTAGACTCTGAACGACTGAAAAAACCTTAAAAATCAAACTCAATGTTTAACGGGTCTGGATTGTTGAAGTGGATGAAGTTGAGCGAGTCAGCTCTATAGCGGGTTAGGTCTATAAGACTGGGTCGACTGCAGGCCTGGTTTGGATCTGGGCATGAATGGAACCGAGTCAGATCTGACGCGGGCTAGGTTTATCAGATCTGACGCGGGTCAGGTTTATTGAAAACCAACTCAGACCTGTGCGGCTAGACTTAAGGTTTTCTTTTTCTTTGCAGCTTTGAGGAAGACAACGTGGTTGCAGGTGGAGGGAGAGAGTGATGATGGCGGCTAGGGCGGCAGCGCGATGGTGGGAGAAGGAGAAAGGAGGATAATAGGAAAACGGCAATAGCAGTGGCGGGAGAGAAGAGAAGTGGTGTGAGGTGAAGCAGGTGGTTGGGGGCAGCAGTTGCGGTGAAGGTGGCTATCGAGAAGGGGAGGAGGGGTGACGCGGGAAGGAAAGGGGAGGTGGAGGTCGCGACTGCAGGGCAACAAGCGAGGGTGGTGATGGCAAACTTAGGGTTCAAGTTTTGGTTAGAGAGAGTTAGGGTTTAAGAGGAAGAAGGAAGGGGGAGATGAACACTGGGTTTGGGATTTTCAGGAATTTTTGTGAGGGTTTTTTTGGAATTTTTGAACGGTGTTTTTTCTAGAGTTTTGTGAAGAGGAAGGGGGATAGGCTAGTTAAAGGTTCACCCTCCTAAACTATGGGTAGTTAGGGTGTCACACTCTAGACTAGGTTTTTTTAGGGTCTCATATCCTTGAATGGAAGTTTGAGAG
>JAVJIF010015250.1:0-108300 GCA_038442645.1 Agave tequilana | reverse complement strand
AAATTAACATTGAAAAATGCAATTATAACATGGGTAAGTGAAATTGAATGAATAAAAATATAGACAATTTCGGTTTATGCCAGGCAACCTCAAGAATATGTTCTTAATAACTTCTGCAGATATATTCATAAAACATGTTGATTAGAACCTTAGAAGCGTTGGATAACTGTTTAGTGTGTCATCAAAGTGTGCTGGTCAATCATGCTAGTTACTGAACGTTAACAGGTTAATTGTGAACACAACCCGGCAAGAGTTAGATTTGGATTGATCATTTAAAAGTGGAGCTTGTAAGAAGGATACATATAGGGAGAGGATGAAGCCTTATTGTTTCCATGGCATAAATTGATAGTTTACCCACATGTCAAACTATATGATTGGCCATCATAGGGGAAAATCCTCATTGTCTATCTTGAATTTCACACTATGGGATTTTTATATGAATAGGAACTATGTGTAGGTAATTTTGAAAATTGACTACATTTACTCATTCATTGGTCATAAATGAGGTGGACCTTTTTAGGAACGGCACTATGGGATCATTTGCTGCATGTCTTGGAAGTTATGGAAACACATAACTTTTATATTATAAGGTCTATGATCTGTGCATCAAGATAATGAGTGTGGATCAAGTGGTTGGTGGCTGAATTGTAGTTTGGTCAGTCATGTCGAACTTAATATTTATGTCTTGGGGACCTTATACACCTCTGGAGGACGGTGGGTTTGAGGAATTTTCTCGAATGTGGAATCTAAAACTTCGTCTCCACAAATTTACTACCCGGTCCACTCCGTTCATCATGATCGCCATGAAAACATAATTGGATGAAAATCCATCACCCAGAACCAAGTTTCTAAAAATGAATGATCTTTTTGGTTCTTTACTTTTAGTATTTTTTATTGTTTCTAGTTGTTCATTGGATGTTAATTAACTTGACCAAAATAATTTATCTTATTTTCTGTGTTTTTTTTCTGAATCTTCAATGTTTTTTGACTTTCACATAATTAAAAAAAAGGGAATCTCCTCAACGACTGGGCACTGGGTCACAGGTCCCCAAAGTCTCCTGTAATATCAAAAACATCTTAGCCATAGGTATGATCAAGTTGCTATGTTAAGTCGTCCATTGTTTGCTGGCTATCCAGTCCATATAAGAACGATTTGGGTGGGCATGTGCCCCTCTTGAAATTGTACGAACTGCTACATGCCATAATATTTTCTCGTATGTGATCTAATATTTCGGGGAAGTGCATATATGCATATATGCAGTTTCTATTTTTTTGCTCATATTCGTCCTCGTATTCTTTATTATATTTTGCCCCCTCCCCTCACTACCTCCATACCTGGATCCGTAAGCAAGAAGTCTCACAGTCATTTTGTTTTTACTTTTAGGTACTCTAAATGATATATATTGACTTTAGTGAAGTGAATTCCATTCTAATTCTTTTATTTGATCTTTCCTTTCGAGTCTTAAGCAAAAGATTTTGTTGGCAAGTGAGTTAAGCATGTGTTTTGTCAGTAGTCCTATTAAATCATCAAAACACCAGTAATATGCAACAATTGAATTCTTAAGTTGATCAATATTTAAATAGGTCAGTTTACGACTTGATTCACTTTGTTGTTTGGTGCATGTGTGTGGGATACTTTTTTTACTAATTTCTTTTCTTTTCTTTTCTTTTCTTTTCGGTTTTTGGGGGGTTGTCGGGGGTCATTCATGGCCTTTTGATATATCATAGCTCACCGACTTTGTCCATGGTGTAGCTAACCTCGACTTGATATGGTCCTCAGTTCAGTTCCATGATTCCTGAAACAAAAGTTTTTAATACAACCAACTTAATATAAGTCGACTAACCTAGTATTCCACAGTGAAGGACAGAAGAAAGTGTTTGTGGACTTTCATGGGTACATGATGAAGTTTCTTTCCGGATTCATGATGAGGAAGGACCTCGCACTCTTTCGTTAATGTGCTTTTCATGGTTCCCCATCATGATGAAACATTTTTTTTTGGGTGAAAGTTTAACTTGTAAGTAACTAATTGGCCGTCATAATTCCTTTTGGTCTAAGTACAATGCATATATGAGACAGTAACCATTAACCCCCCCCCCAAAAAAAAAAAAAAAAAAAAACCCTCTTGTGTATTTTAATTGTTGCTTCGGTAATTTTGAGATGCAGGTATTCATTGATGTCAAAAAATCGTAGTTCCATTAAAAGAAGAAGGTTTCTTGTATTGGTTTTCACAATCACCTTTTAGAGAGGTTAATTTCTGGAGTATCTTATTTGCAGGTTGGCACTGCTTCTGGTTCTCCCTCGCATAGCACAAAAAATGGAGGAAACCTGGAGGAGCAGAAAAGGAAGGCCGAGCAGAGAGGTCTCCACTCCGCTCTAACGTTAGCTTTACTGCATTCACTCATGTAAAAACTCACTAACAGCAAACATCTATGTATGCTCAACCTCAGATCACTTGCAACCTTTTAGACAAGCTTTGAAGCCTCCTCTTTTTCTGTCATTTCTCAGGTTTGGGCTTGCAGTGTACTCCGTGAGAGATGAGGAGGCAAAGAAGAAGGCTCGATTAGAAAGATTTGGACAAAAATCAAAGCCCAATACATCAGAAGAAGAAAGATGAAGGCAAGGGCGGCAAGGTAAAGCCATTTGTTATCATTATTTCTTCTTCCTACTTGTGGAGTTGAATATTTAACCAAGTTGTCTCAAATTGCGATGTTATTTTACAGGTTTCACAAACATCAAGTGCTTCATCCAAAACCAATGGGAGGCCAGCTCTGAAGTGGTAGGCATATAGTGTCAGCATTAAGTAGGCTGATAGGAGAATACATTGCTTCTTTTCACTGATATTGTTTTGACACTTTCCTTCTTTAACTGACTTTAAACCAGAAAACAGCAGCTGCAGCGACCACATAGTACGGAGTGATGACTTAATAGATACATTTAATATGATAACAGTTTCTAAGGTCTGTGGCCATGAACTCATGAACTACTCTTGATTTTTGTCTTGTCTAGCAGGCCATGGCATCATCATCATTGTAATTTTTTGGAGTATTCCTGGGCTTCCTGTTGCTTTTTCCAGCCATGGAATTTGCTGTCAAGACCGTACCTCAGGAAATGTAAACATAGCACTGTTGGCAATGGAGATGTTTTTTGGGGGGCCATTGCTCATGTACTTGCTGCTGGGTTTATATGCCAGTTGGATGTTTTTATGTAACTTCTTGCTTGCTTGTTGATATTATGTAGGACACCCTGCTCATGTATTTGCTGGTATTGGATTGTAATATTGTATGCTAGTTGGATCCTTGACAAGCCAGGAAGATATTGTGATTTCTCTATGAATCTAACCCAAATTTAATGGCTACCCATTTTCAATTTGATTTAATCTGCTTGCTTGCATGATTGATATGTATCTTAGATACTATGCTCATGTGCCTGCTGGTGTTTGATTTCAAGTCAGTTGGATGTTTGATAGGACTAGGAAGATATTGTGTTGAATTTAACCCTAATTCGATGGTTATCCATTTCAAGAAGCCTGATTAAACTTCTCACTTGCTTGATTGATATGTATCGCGGACACCTGTGATCTCTGTTAGTTCTTGGTTGTCTGTGATTGAGTGGTTCTTTGTTGAAACAAATGGTTGATACAAGTTGTGATAGAATAACAGATTGATCAACCTTCTCTTTCCCAATCACTTGCTTGCTTGATTGAAATAATAGATTGATGGCTATCCATTTTCAAGTTGTGATTGAAATGTGTGAGAATTCTCGTCATATCAAATGGAGAAAGAAAGCATTGGCAACACAGAAACATGTCGAATGTGATAGATCATCGGATATGTCAATTGGAAAATGAAATGTAGATTTCAAACTAGAAACAAAGTGCAAACAAGATTTAGGTGAAGCTTGCTGCTATCAGCTGAATTTGACATGAAAAGGACCTGAACCAAACAAGAGAATTAGCAAAATCATCGACCGAAACCTAAAGCAAGCATTAGTGCATGTCAATTGAGACCTACAAACAGATACTTGGGGAGAATCTGAGAGTTTCTTCAACATCATTGTCATCATTTTTCAGAGTTTGCAGCATCTTTGCTCTCTACTAACATAAAAGCTCCTACAAACTTCTATCCATATGGGAGTTTTAAAAGTCCAAGTGCAGTGAAAACGTGGCTGATAGAATCGATGCATGGAGATTAGCAAACATACCAAAATGAACATTCTACCACAAACTTGGATCACCTCTTTTGAGGAAGACCCTCAGGTTTTACAAAAGCATGGAGATCCAAAGCATACCACGTCAAACACAAAATTTGACGATGTAGAACTGCCTTCTTCATCAACAGACCTCACACTCAATTGATTGATATCATGGAGAATTCTTTTCCAATGAAAGAATTGACCACATTCAGTCATTCTTTACTACTTTAACTTTTCAACTGTTAACGAGATTAAAACGCTTCTTAAGGACATTAATGATCAATCAACCATAGCAAACAAGTTCAAAATTAGTGTTAGGCATCCAATTAAGCTGGGGAGAGAGAAGTCTACGAGTTTGTCGAGCAAATGTGGGTCCAATAACCGAGGAGGGATAATTGAATTACTATGAATATTCCAAAAAATGGGGGCTTCTTTACAAAGTTGCTGCCAAAATTACATTGCACCAGGAAATTTCTACAGTGAAAACTATAACATAGTTTCTCTACATTCAATGGTAAATATCAAACACTGTTGTGTTTTAAAATAGAAATTGTCAACACAGTGGTGCATCTACTGTCTTCATTTCCCTCCAAAAGACCGCTCGAAAGCTGGGTGCAATAACACTGTGAAATGAAATGGCAACATAAGATGGAAACCTAATAAAGGTGTCATGAAATTTTAGCTTTATTAGATACCCCTCATTACCTGCATTCAGAAGTCCAATTCCAACCAGAGCTTGGTAGAACTGAACCCAGGCTCCCCCGTCAGGTCCATGCAGGTGAAATTTGCTGTGTGCTACTATCTCCAGTGCAAAATGAGAAATCACCAAGCAATTAAGTGAACATCTTCCTAAAATGCAAGATTTGCAGCTTTCACTGCCTCCCATAGAGACCGTAAGAATGAAAAAGTTGATGCAGTCGAGTGGACAAAAGAATTTTCTGTTACAAGGGCATGGATGAACTTTGAAAGGTTCATTTAGAGCTTGAGGACCGGGAGTATGGGAAACCCCACCTCCTCTTAACGAAAGCATGGGGCCATTGTAGTTGGTCTTACAGATGAGAACAGGGTCTAGATATAAAACTATGACACTGATATCATCATGGAAATGTCTCCTGACCCCATGACCAAGCTTTTTCAGGTCACTGTATCTCATTTCTCTTTTCCTTGCTGCTCTTTCAAAGCAGCTTTTATCAGTCTTCTTGCAATTCCCTGCACAAAAATGATCATGGTGACTATGACTGGCATAAATCAGGTGGTTTTCTACTAATAAAGCACTGTAAGAGCTAAGAACAAAAAAACATCTTCAGCAAGTGGTTGCTTCTGTAAACTATCATCAGTTACTAAAAACAGAATTTATAAACTGGTAAAACAAAAATCACGCAGAAGTGCAAGGCTAGTTACATAAGAATGAAAGACATAACCTAACAGAACAAGAAATTGAAGGGGAATAAACAACTTACATTACGAGGAGAGTTGTGAACTATATCTACAGCCTCTTGATTACTCAGGTGCTCCCACAGACCATCAGATGCAAATATGAGAAACTGATCTTGTGGAGAGAGTTTGTGTGTAATTACAGATGGCTCAGCACTAAGGATTGACTTATGAAATGGCTCATGTAGCCGAAACCTTGAAATTAAAGGTTCTCGGTTAAATTCTGAATCTTTTAAATATGCATCTCCAATAGATCTGGAAATCTGCAGAAAACAAGTGTAAATTGGAATCCAACTAAGTTAATATTTGCATATAATCTTTGATGTAAACAAGATAATGAGTGTATTTATGAGTTATGACAAAACAAGCAAATAATAGTTCCTTGGGGGTTTCCCCTTTATTTGGATATGCTTCAAAATAAAGGTGAGATATATTGATTTACTTTACAGAAAATTTCAGAACCAAGGCATGTGTGTGTCATGAATTTATACAATACCATATGTTTGCGTTTGTGTGTGTGTGTGTGTGTGTGTGTGTGTGTGTTTACTTATGCACTCTTATATATATTAATATAGGTGTGTCTGTGTGCATAGCTGTGGGCACGTGGGTGCGCAAGCGTGCAAACAAAAGACACTGTTGTTGTTTGCTGGCATGTTCCATGCCCAACTGTTTAAGAAATTCTGATTATGTGCCAAGTTGTGCCATCTTCGTGCTCCAATGATGATACTCATGCTCTCAAGAAAAGTTGTGATCTTGAGAGTTCTTCCTTACAAGTCAAATAAATATCCCCCATTAAAATTGCATGTTGGTCTTGAACGGCAAAAACAATGTTGGAACCACCTGACAATTTAGATGATTACACCCAAAACGACGATGATTTAGGTAGGATACAGCCACCTAATATTAGATGGGTTGGTTTCACTTTCTCTGATTGAGCTCGCGCTATAGCTAAAGCTCCAATGAACATTAGTTGAACATGGTTTCACCTGGATCACTAAATAATAGATATAGAAGAAATAATAAGAACATTGTATGCATAAAAGATTCAAACAAGCCCTGAAGAAGGCGTAGTCATGTTCAAAATAACTAAGCCTGTCTTGAAAAGAAGTACATGATTAAACTTTCAAGAAGTCTGATTTTAATTTCAAAAACATGAGATAGGCTTTGGCTGTACACAATCTAAACTGACCTTGCTTCAATATATCAAGAAAAAAGGCAAAGTTGAGGCCAACAGAACAATAGTTGTTAGCTAAACTTAGCCTGCCAACCGTGAGGCCAGAAGCCTTCATATATCACCTCAGATAAATTTGTATTTGACAATATGAAAGCTCATTGTCGAACTGAATATTACTAAACATCACTAGTGTTTTTCATGGAATTTTCTCAAAATATTTAAATAAGGGACAACTGTACTTTGCATTAGTTGACAAACCACATTGGTGATAATGGCAGGAGACATGCGCTAAAACTTAAAGATATCAAGAGATGAAAAATACCTGAATGATGCCTTTCACACACCAAACTTTATGCTTTTGAACTACAATATGTGGATCATGAGGATGCAAGGATCGTAATTCCTCCCTTACAGATTCAATGCTTGCATTGTGCTCTGTTGACATCTGAACCGCCGAAACTTCCCTTTCACCTCTCAACCATCTCCCCAAAACTGCACGAGAATCCCCTGCGTTCGCAACGTAAGCATCCCACCACATATTATACCAACCAAACAGCATGAGCCAACTGATGCAATCTGCGGCATGTTTAGCCATTGTTTTTTTACAACAGAGAGAAAGCCCTCTTCTGTTGCAGAGTATGCTCTCCTTATAACATCTACTGACATGCCTTTTTGTTCTGAAGCAAATTCTGCACCATGAATACTCTCATCATCATGAGAAAGCACTTGAAATGCAAACTAATTTAGATCAAAATATATAATTGATTTGACAAGAGAATAATAGTTGTCTAGATATTTAAGTCAAGATTACATCTACATTCTTAAAGAAAGAAATTTAATATGAGGCTGTAGTTTAAGGGTGAGACATGGTAATATCACAAGGGACTTGAGCTCTCAAGTCCTATCATTGATAAAGTAAATGGCTTGAAAATTACATTGAAAATTCATTAACATCATGATCATACATTTACCTAGAACTATGCATCAACAAATGACACAAAAATCGCTTCATAGTCAACAGTTAAGAATCTTCACTTTTGTGCTCCATAACACAGATCCGATCAACTTGTAAGGTAAATATAAAAATTCATTTTGTGATCAAGATAAGCCTTAATAATAAATCTAAAAAAAACACACATCTTTGATTTGAAAGCCATTAGATCATAATTGCATTGTGGGTTATAAACATAATGATCCACTGATAAAAGAGCTCAAATCCTTATAACAAGAATTAAAATTTTCCATCAATTATCAGAATGAATATTAAAGCAAACACTAAAGAAAGAAGCAACATTCATGTCTGCATAATTTTAATT
Organism: Agave tequilana; assembly: GCA_038442645.1. NCBI lineage: Eukaryota > Viridiplantae > Streptophyta > Magnoliopsida > Asparagales > Asparagaceae > Agave > Agave tequilana. The sequence continues at coordinate 100,184 of JAVJIF010015250.1, read as the reverse complement.
GAATTAAGATACCCATTATAGATTAAATTAATCAAAGCAGATGAGATCTAGATCCCTCATACACCAATAAATAATAAAGGCCAATTCATAGCTGCAAACTTCTAATAATCCCTAAAAAAATATTGATATATTTATACCTCAAATCAATCAAAAGAATTCCCAGTTTGACACACAAAGAAAATACAATAGATCAGCTCACTAAATCACAGAGAAACCATTATCTCATAAAACCAGTGAATAATTCCATATATCAATGACAATTCTTTCAAAACTACATTCTCACAACCATTACCTCATAGAACAATTCGTACAATACCTTACACCTCAAATGAATCAAAACACAATTAAATTCAAAAATGAAAGACAACAGAACGGCTCATAAATCACAACAAAAGCCCACTCTCCATTATTACAACATTAATTCACTTCTCAAAAACATGATATGTAAGCTGTAATATTCACCAAGTAAGCTACAATAAATCGTGAAATCAAAGAGAAATAGGAAGCAAAAAATCGACCCAAAATCACATTTTGACATGAAATATTACCGAAAAAATATATATATAATATAAAACAAATCAAAAACAGATAAAAAAAATCACATACTCTTCAAATGGCGGAACAAATGATCCGCAATATACCGCGAGGTCTCTGGCCCGCCATGGCCATCATAAACCCCAACGAAGGTCCCGCAGCACGAATTGCTCAACGACCTCGAAGCCTCCAAATCCAACGGCCCCGACTCGATCTGGCTCGCATCCTCGAGCAAATTGTTGGCCTGAACCACCGCCATCGAGAACTCTCCGGCCGCGTGGCGCCCCAGATCCTTGTACCACAGCAGCCCATCGGCCCTCCCGCAGCTCCTCGACCCGTCGTCGCCTCCGCCGTCGTCGTCGGTCGACGAGGGCCTCCAGCAGGGCCTCACGATCCTCATCAGCGAGTTTGGTTGCGGCTGGAGCATTCAGTAATGTGATATGATCTGGGATCGGAGCTGAGCATGAAATTGGAGGATAAATGTGAAAAAGTTGAGATTTTTATGAGATTTGGGGGGTTGGGGACTCGCGTTTCTTTTGTTTTCGGAGGAGGGACGAGTTTTTTTCCTTTTCTCCTCGTTTTTAATGGGTGAGGAATTTGTTATGGTTGCTTCCGTCGACCTTCCACTTTCAAAATAATAAATTAGTATAAAGCTGTTATCGGAATTCGATCGATCGATGGAGGGAGAGATAACGGAGAGATGAAAATAGACGATGAACTATCTCGTCGTAGAGAAAATCTTCTTTCAATTTGATAAACTAGTGTATTAGTGTTGTCGATGAAAATCTCCTTTCAATTTGATAAACTAGTGTATTAATGTTATCGATAAAAAACTGACTGATTGATCAGAAAGAAGTGAAAGAAAGGAAGAAAAAAGGAGGGGGGACTAAGAGGGAAAGAAGAAGGCGAGCTCTACATTGTTCTCTATCACGGATGAAGACGAACGAACGAACAAAGTTTCTATATGATTCATGGGAGAAATTCTCCCTTCGGTGAGTTTTGATAAAATTAATATGTCATAGCTATCGGTAGAAAACTAACCGATCGCTCAAGAGGAGGATGAGAGGGAGAGAAAGAATGAGAATGAGAAAGCTGAGAGAGGAAGAAGAACGAGGGGGTTGATGTTGCTCTCTCTCTCTCGCAGATGAAGACGGACAAATAAAGTTTCTATATGAGTCATTGGAGAAAAACTCCTTTCGGTCGGTTTTGACAATAAACTTAATAATAGTCTATTTATAAATAGTTTTTTTTTTTTGCTAATTTTTTTTAATTTTCTCTTTTTTCTTAATTTTAAATTAATGATGGAGGAGGTTGGGAGGGAAGTTTGACCCGGGAACAATAACCGACCAACTACCCACCATTTTAGCCTACTTTTTGGCTCTCTCTCTCTCTCTCTATCCCTCCCCACCCCCGTCCCCACCCCCCCCCCCCCCCCACCCCCCCCCCCCCCATCTTTTACTCTCTCTCCTCTCCCTCTCTAAACTACATGGAAGAGCTCCAGATTTGAGAGCTGGTGGTTTTGGAAGGAGGTGGCCAAGTTGATGTTTCCATGTTTGGCCAAAACAAAGAGTGTAGCCATAATCACCACCATATTAGGGCTGCTAATAGGCATTACTTGGACTAAGCAAGTTGTGTTGGCTCTAAAGTGACCTAACTTAGACCTAAATACAAATATAGTGGGCATGATATTGTTAACTGAGTTGGATATTGTTAATATACAGAACACACTGAAAAGACTGCAGACTGATCTGATTTCCATTGCCAAGTATTCCTAGTAGGTTCAGGTGTGTCTGCATTGCATTATGGTTGAGGAAGAGGATGAGATAATCTCTTTGATTTTATATGCCTCTTCTATTCAAATCAATTAAGGGTGCTAATATTTTCTTATTCAGGTTGAATGTAACACCAAAGTTTTTAAATTCTAATTTAAAATTTTAATATTCAGTTAATGTGTATAAGTAAAATAATTTGAGACGGTAGTTTAATTACTCTCGCTTGATAATGAAATTTATCGTTTAGTAAATGAACAATTAATTGTGTTTAAACTCTAAACATATTTTATTATATATGCAGGATGAGAAGCGAGAAATACAAAAGCATTAAATATAAATATAAGTATATATGTATATATGTTATATATGCATACAAGTACAATGAGTTGATGAGTTTATGAAGACTATGAGTTGATGAGGTGTTTTTTTTTTTTTTTTTTTTGTGAGGGGGGGGGGGGGGGGGGCGGTGCTCAAAATTATCTCGCCTATTTAATGGGTGAACAAAAATATTCAAAATATATAATTTTTTATTTTTAGTTACTTGAAATAATATAGATCAATTTCAACGGAGTGAATCTAGCATTTGGATGTCGTAAGTTGTATTTGAGTGGGAAGGATTCGAAAAACACCTAGAGGGGGGGCGAATAGGTGTAAATGCTAATCTAAAAACTAAATGCGCTATACACGGAAGCTTAAAACAATTTTGCAACACACTTAATACAACCAACAAGTGTAGCCGAATTCCCCGTGAAGGGCTCTAGACTAACTTCTCTCGATTCCCCTAGATAAGGGTTGAGGTTTTATATGAAGCTCTTGTGGTTAAGTATAAGTGAGGCACACACAAACAAGCCAAGCATATAAGGAAGATGCAATATGAAATAATGCAAGGCAACACAAGCAATATGAATGATATGAAATGAATGATGCTTTGCACAAATAAAAGAGAGAGAGTTAAGAGACAATGGATCAAACGCAAACACAAAGATATGTTTCGAGATTCGAGCCCCTACCTCTACGTCCCCGCCTTCACCGAGAAGGATTTCTAATCCACTAAAGGAGTACCGAACTCCTCTCTCAACCTTACAATGCCACCGAGGTAATACAACCACAATCCACCTCTACCGAAGAGGGATAAGGCCCGTAGCCAACAAACAATCTCCACCTCTCACAAGAGGGAGCAAACCACAATCTCAACCTCTACCAAAGAGGGAGCAACCAATCACCCGATCAACCTCTATTAAAGAGGGATACAACAAAAGCAAGGGTGTTTACAACAAGTGGTTTCTTTCAACTACAAACAATCTCTTTTTTCCACAAAACAAGATCTTAATAGAATAGGATAGATGATAGCTCAAGTGTGGAAAACTAAGTGTTTTGATCAAAGAAATACTCTTGGGAAAATACCAATAGATATTGAAATGAAGAACAATAAACTAATTTCCCAAAAACCTATTTCCTTTGAAAATAACAAAACACTTAAAACAAACAAAATGAATCTTTTTGCTCTTTAAACTCTTTTGAAAACTTCTTTTTAAAACCAGAGAGTAGGAAAAAATTAGCTCTAAAAATCTTAGCCAAAATCTCAAAGAAATGGGGTTTATATAGGCCAAACAGAAAACTAGCCGTTAGGCTGATCTGGCAGCCTGACAGGCTGGCGGTCGACCGGCCGGTCGACCGCCAACGTCATAAATATGACCGTCGGGCAATCCCGGTCGACCGCCTAGATACAGAGAGCAAAGCTCTCTGGTCGGTCGACCGGTCCGGTCGACCGTGCCTGTGCCTGCCAGACGTGCACAAGGCTGTGCACGTCGGTCGACCGCAACGGTCGACCGGCCTTTGGTGCGGTCGACCGACCCTGGCCTGTCAGCCACAGTCTGGGTCAGAAACACATGTTAAAAATATTTTAATAAATCTTGTAAATATTCTAAAAATACTCAAAAATAGTTTTATCATTTTGCATTGATATATAAACTTGTGATAAACATTTCAACTCAAATATCAAGCATATGAAACCATTTTTGTGTTTTATTATTTTATAAAAATCAAAACAGTATTTTATCAACTTGGATTTTTCAACATGAATAGGAAAGTCAAAATAAGTTTGTTTAAAAGTTAAGCATGCATGTATAGAATGAATCTACTATACATAAACCAATTAAACTTGTTTTGATCAACTATTCATGAAAACAAATATTGGTTAAACCAAAATCGAAAAATCAATATCCAAACATAAAACGTGTGTGTTGTGCACTTGAGCATATCAACTATTCTTATCTTTACACATGGATCTAAAACACACTAAAACTAACTAGGATACCTAAGTCTTCTTGATGATCTTCCATCTTCAAGCCGACTCGATCCCAACGTGATCCACCGAGTGCAAAGGTATGATCTTGATGCTCGGGCACTGGAATCACAAAGAAAAGCTTCTAAACTCCTTGTTGAAGCTAATCACCAACTAATATCTTGCTAAATGATCTGAAACTTAAAATCACAAGATTATTAGTAAACATAACTACATGAGTTAATCATCATCAAAACTAGAGAGGAAGGCCTCCGGGCCAACAGGATTTGGCTTCGAATCCTTCCAGAATGACACAAGTCTACCTCTCTATATATATGTCGAGATTAAGTAAAAATTGTGTCATTTGTGAGGTATTAAAATATTGTACTAACGTTGGTAAAATAAAGAATCTTGAATTTATTACAGAGTCGTTTATGAACCAAAAGCTTAAAAAATAGAATTGGATACATCGATAAACTCAAATGGGAAAGCTTGGTGCAAAACACGGTAATGGTAATCTATATACATTTATAAAATACGAGTGTGGATTATGAAAATTAAATCGATAAATCAAAAAAATGTGAAATTGACTAATTGTTAGTATTAGTGCGCTAATTGATGTGTTATGTGGATAAACGATATATTGTTACGATATACATATGTGCATTGCATAATTTGAAAGAAAGTTGACGGATGGAGAAACACAGGAAAATTATATGTATGCATATACGTAATATTCATGTGTGTGTGTATGTGTCTGAATATACACACATGTTTATAGAGGAAGGGCTATGGAGAGGGAGGAGGGAGTTTGTATATGTGAATATATGTGACATGCGCGTACAAATTTGTTATACATGTTGTACGGAGGGAGGAACCGAAAGGGAAAAGAGTGTAGGTTCACCTAGAGGGGGGTGAATAGGTGATGGCTAATCTAATGGTCACTTAATGTCAAATAATGCGGAAGTAAAAGCTATTATGACCTAAAACAACTATTTAAACTAAACGCCACGTATAACACAAGAGTGTTGCCGAATTCCCCGTGAAGGGCTCTGGACAAATTCCTCTAGATTCCCCTTGATAAGGGTTGAGGTGCCGCGTTGGCTCTCTTGGTTGAATACAAGTGTTAGCAAACAAACTCAAGCAAGTATATCAATATGAGCTCACAAGTATATCAAGCATATAAAGATTAACACAATAATAGCATGCAAGATATAAACAAGAGAAAGAGAGAGAGAGAGAGAGCAATCGGAAATACAAGGGATTTATTTCGAGGTTCGAGCACACTTGCTCTACATCCCCGCCTTCGACACACGAAGGATTTCCACTATAATTGATCCCAATAGATCACCCGGTGCCGTAACACCTACAAGCTCTCGGACTCCCTAGTCCGTACACACCGCAAGCCCCACAAGCTCGCCGAGGCCGCACCTCAAACCAAGAGTTCGCACCCGAACTCGAAACAACCGCGAACGCACTCGTCCGCCTCCTCAAGAAACAAGAAAAGATCTCTTGGTGATCTAAACACTTTGATCACCAATAAACACTCTCACCACAACACTCCTATAGAATGAATAATCAATGGATAGCTCAAGTGTTTGTGTGAGAAAAATAAGGAAAGAGATGGTGGAGGAAAACTCAATGAATCTCTTTTAACACTCTTGATAAAATCTTCCCTTTTGATAGGAAATATTTGCTCTCAAATTTGTGGAGAAAAACCTCTGAAAAGGATTGAAAAAACTAGCTCAAAAATACTCTCCAAATCTTTTTGAAAACAATGCCCAAACCCCCAAATTTATAGGCTCAAAAAAAACTAGCCGTTGGGGTTCTGTCAGGCCTGTCGGTCGACCGTCCGGCCGACCAGCCAACGGTCATATTTCAGACCATTTGAGCCATCGGTCGACCGGGCGGTCGACCGAGCCAGGATACAGAGAGCAATCTCTCTGTCCGGTCGATCGCGCGGTCGGCGGGGCCTTTCCAGAGAGCAGAGCTCTCTGGACGGTCGACCGGGTCTGTCGGCCGGCCATCCTGCAGAGCTGGCGTGCACGTCTGTGCACGTCGGTCGACCGAGTCGGTCGACTGACTTCAGCCCGATCGACTGGTCGACTTGGTCGGTCGACTAGTCGACTGGCTGAAGCCTGGAACAGAAAATCTAGGGATTAAAACTTGGTCTTTTTGGCTCACTTAAAATCCCATAAAATACTGAAAAATATACAAAAATAGTTTTGATGTAATACTTTGATAAACAAACATGCTTGCACAAAATCAAGGCATGTTACAAATATTTTGAACTATTTTGTAACTTGGAAAATATGGCTCAAAAGAAAAACAGTATTTTCCAAAACTTGATTTTTCTAAAACTTCACCAAATACAAAAACAAGATATTTTGAATTCATTAAAGCATAGTGTGTATGGATATAATCCACTACACAATTAAGATGAAATATCTATGTTTTTGACATTAAGCACTAACATGGTTTTGGATAAAAGACATGCATATAAGAAATTCTAAAAACCAAAAAGTATTTTTCAAAGTAAAAATCTTTTGTAAAAACAAAACTATCAAGAGTGTGTGTGTATATGTATACTTGAGCAATCCACCAACTACTCTATCCTTTACATCTTAATTAAAACAAAATCTTACTAAAAACAAACCTAGACACAAGTCTTCATCTTCTTGAAGTCTTCACTTGAAGCCTTCTCATCTTCTTGACTTGGTCCAAATACCGTGCTAGCTCCAAAATTTGACTTCAAATCCTTTATTGAAGCTATGCACCTACTAAGATCTTGATCATAAATCTGTCACTAATTAAATACAAGATCATTAGTAAATATAACTACATGAGTTGATCATCATCAAAACTAGAGTGATGGGCCTTTGGGCCAACAAAGAGGGGGTATTACACACACACACACACACACACACACACACACACACACACACACACTATGATCCTTTGGGAAGGATTCAGGCCCGAATTCCGAATCCTTCCCACTCAAACACAAACATATGACATTCAAATATAACGTACACTCTGTTGAAGTTGATCTACATTATTTAAAGCAGTTATAAGCCGAAAATCAAGCGTTGTAAATACCTTTTGCCAATATATTGAGTAAGGGCAAAACGAACGACCAAAATAGTGAGTTAGTTAGTTTAACGGCGTGAAATATTTGAAATCTAACAAAAATGGTATTTGAGGGTTCTTTCAAGTATTTAGATCATGATGAAATGGTCGGATCGAGAATTTATATGTCTAAAGACGTAGATTTTAGCAATATGTTATTTTGACTATCCATTTTGCAGCTACTTGATGGCTGGGTAGAAAATATTCAAAATATATAATTTTTGACTTCTAGTTATGTAACGCCCAATCCTGTGGGTACGAGACATTACTGTGACGTATATACGCAGGTCAGAAATACCCTCACGTATATACGCTAACCATCAGTACATGCAAGAATCAGAGTTACAGAAGCACATGGTGCATTATACATTCCAACAATGAGTACAATTACAAAGTTATCACCAGATGTGACACAATATTACAAGAATATTACATCACCAATAGGCGCAAATGTGAGAATACAAAGAGATATACAAGTATGAACAGTACAAATGACGCTCACGAGTTACAACAGGAAAACTCGAGAGACGCGCAGGGGGCCTGGAAGGATAGAGCTTCAGACGGTCTGCTTGAGATCCACGCTTCAACTGTGCCACTCTGATCAACAACTGGGAAAATCCACACGCTCCAAGCTCTGAGACCTGGACATGAGGATCCAGGGGAGTCAGAACTCCCCAGCAGGTGGTGATGCGAATGCCAAGTGGCGTGCATAGATAAGCACACGTGTATCGATAAATCCGAATAATAAACATGCATTGAAAACCGTGTCATGAGCACAAGTACATGATTCAAGTCACTGTATGTAATACAGGATAACATGTACAATATTCTCGTAAATGTGATAATCACAGGTCAAGTATTTATACGACAGGAGGCAGGTGATAAGTCATGTCATAATAAGAAACAAGTGTCAAGTAGTAGCATGTCGGGTGTCAGGTGATAATATGACATGAGGGTGATATTAGGTAGGTGACAAGAGACAGCATAGCATACATAATCACGTCAAGCGATACCGGAAAATAGTACGACTTACAAGAGTGGTACGAATACCAGAAAACCATACAGTTTCAGGAAAAACAGTAATAGTAAGATTTCCAACTCTTCACAACCATGAATAGAAAATCGATAAACTGGAAGGTAAGTAATTCAGTAAGCAAGCGAATATCCAAGCGGAGCTAAGCGGGGCTGGAGCGGAGCTAAAATACAACACTAAATGCTACACGCTTGGCGAGGCTACCGCTCGCAACGCACTAGACACACGTGTCGCAGCAAGCGTATGAACGCCATATTATCGCTCACGGCGAAGCCACGCTCATGGGGTAACTACGCTTGAACGAAACAAGCAAAAGTGGTGACGCTAGGTCCGCTTACCAGACGTAGCATAGAGAAAGTCTAGAGGACTTTAAAATCTCAGAGAAGTTGAACCCGGAGGTTGGACCTGAAGGCAAGGGTACCTCAGAAGGTGTTAGTTCCAAGCAACACACATAAGGAATATTATCCATACTGTTACAAACATTGTCACAGATATATACGTATGCAATACTGGGCTCTCGACCACTTACAAATACAAGAGTACATCCAATACAAAATGAGAATATAGGTACTAATACATAATTCAAATACAAGTTGACCCGACGAAGCGGGAAAATCCAAAAGGAAAGCGAGAAAACTCGCCTCAATCTACGGAAAATACTGTGAAATCCGTGATCTATAGAATCCAGGTAACTAACGCGTAAACGCGTTCAATATAATAAATATTATATAATATAGAGAAGAGGGAATGAACCAGAAGGAGAGAAAATGAAGACGCGGGGCCCACAGACGCGGGAGTCGCGTTGCATAGAGGCTACAAATATGGAGTTCGAGACCCATGTTTAAGCGAGGACATGAGAAGAACGTAGCGGACGTGAACTCCGTGTCGCGTTAATACAAGAACGTGAAGGTCGCGTTAAGGAATTGCTTGGATGCAGGGGTGAGCTTCGCGTCTAGCAATCACACAATAAGAGAAAGAGAGACAGAGAAATAAGGAGGGAGGGAGAGAGAGACAGGGTAGGAGAGAGAGTATACAGGGAAAGAGAGTGAAAGAGACAATAGAAAGTGAGAGAGAGAGAGAGACGCAGGGAAGAAGGGAGTGAGAGAGACGCAGGGAAGAAAAGGAAAGAAAGAAAGAAGGAAATGAAGAAAGAAGGAAAGAAGGAAAAGAAGGGAAGGAAAGAAAGAAAGGGGAAAAGGGGGATGGCCGACCATGGCTTGGCCGGATGTCGCCGATGATGGCCGGAGTTGGCCGGTGGCAGCCCATGGGGGCAGCCCCAAACCCAAAAACTAAGGGCGCAAGTCTACTTCAAAAGGAAAATTTAAAGTTCTGAAAAAGAGGTTTCGGAGAGCGATGGAGTAGTTCGTTGGAAAGAGTACTCCGAGGGGAGGAAGATGGCGTGATTGTTAGTGGTCGTGATGGTTGTAACGCCCCGATCCCAATGATACGGGGACGTCACTGCGACGCATATACGTAGGTCAGATGGTGGCCCCCACGTATATGCGCTAAGCATAAGTACAACAAGTATCAGAGTACAACACACACAGCGTGGTATAATCATATGCCAACTTACAAAATAGAAGTACAAAGTTGCACAAGTTATGATAAGCAAAATCGCTTTACAAGTGTCCTTTATTACAACCCAAGTCCAAAAGAACGATATACAATCAAAAATACAAAGTGCTCACGTAAGGATGGAGATCCGTGAACCCAAAAGAAGTGTCGGGCAGGATAGATCTAGAGCTGGTCAGCCTGCTCTCCTAGGTAAGCCAAGTCCTCTGTGGAAGGCTCCACTTCATTCCAGGCCTCGGAATCTGAATATGCAAATCCAAAGGGTCAAGACATAATACAACAAATGATAGGTAGCCAAGTGACAAGGGTTATGGTCAGGGATAAATGAAGTAATAATAACCAGCAGTGAATATCAAGCGATGCAAATTCTATAAGAGAAAGTCATATGCAATAACTACAGTTAACGTCTTATTATTATTACTTGTCTTACTGTGATATCTAGCTATGTGACCCAGCGTCCCAGAGCACATAGATCCATATCATAGTAAAGCAAGGTGGTTATTGGAAACAGCGGTTGTATTGACGAACTATGTTTACAGTGGGTCCCGTGCATGCCCGGGACCACGGCCCAGTATTGTTCCGTTGCTTGAAGACGGAACCTGCCGCTAGGCTAACAGGAGGGTCTTATGTATACCTTGTCATGACAGTAAACAGGAAAGGGAGGAAGCACTCCCCTCGGTCCCCTGGAGTACCGCAGGTAAGACCGGAAAATATAGTGCACAACCTAATACCACTGTAAACACGAACACATATCGATATTCCGCATATTTCCCCCTGCCCCCATGTAAGTTGGTATATTTTATATAAAGGTCGGGTATATCATGCTTGGTGTTTGAGTGATAGCATGAAGGGGAGGTGATATTTCATATTTAACATTATGTGGAATAGCAATATGTAACATGAGTCATGAAGCATAATAAAGCAAGATCCATCAGGTAACAAGTCATGCAGTACATGTATGAAGCATAAACAAGGCTAAAACAGCATACATATATCAGGGAAATATCAAAAATTAGAAAGGAAAGGAGTCAGAAAATCTGTTCCAGGATTTGACCTAGCGGTCGACCTCCGGTCGACTGCCGGTCGACTGGGATTTACAAAGGCGGTCGAGTGCCGGTCGACTGCCGGTCGACCGTGCCAAGTGCGTGAGCTCCAGGTTTTGGCCGGTCGACTGCCGGTCGACTGGCCCACACCTAAATCCTGAGCCGGTCGAGTCAGCGGTCGACTGCCAGTCGACCGCCAGCTCAAAGCTGTGCACGTTGTGCACATCGGTCGAGTGATCGGTCGACTGCCGGTCGACTGATCCTCTGAAATCTGCTGCTGTTAGAGCAGAAAAATCAGATTTCAAGGGGGTTGGTTCTAACAGTCTAAAAATAGGATTTTAAGGTATTAGGGGGCCTGATCTACCAACACAAGTACACCAAAGATGGATTAGCCTTAATGAGTAGTTATACACACATGGGGAGGTTGGATTTTAGTTTTGATAACCTAAAAATTGGATTTTTATGTTACAAGTGTACAAGGATCTCTACCACAAGTATATGGGGTGTTAACTAGGTCTTGGTGAGTAAAGATACTCACATGGATGGGTTTAATTGAGACTTGATCCAAGGATGGAGATGGTGGCTTCAATCCACACTTGTTGTTGAAGCTTGAGTTGAAGGATTTGATCTTGGAGTTGCCTTGGGGAGTAGTGGTTGAAGTTGGAGTCCTTGATGAAGCCTTGGTTGAAGCCCTAGAGATCTTGAGGTGGAGGTGAAGAGATTGGGTTCTTGGAGCTAGGGTTTGTGAGGAAGAAGGAGATCTTGGAGAGTTTCTTCTCTTGTGAAGAAATGAAGGAGAAAGGGGAAATTTGCAAATGAATTGAATTTATAGTTTTGGGATCTTTGCAAAGAGGTTGGGATTATGATGGAAGTGGAGGGTTTTCTTGCAAAAATGTGGGGGTGAGGTGTCCCCCTTGGACACATGGACGGCCATGGGGAGGAGAGAGAGTTAGTGGGGTTAGGTGAAGTGTGAGTGGGAAATGAGGTGGCACATGAGGTGGAAAAGGAATTTTGCAAATTTTGGAAAAATGTCCGAAATTCAAGTATCTCGGAATGGTCTGAAATTTTCCAAAAATCAAGAAAAATATTTGAAGACCAATGGTGAAATTCGTTTGAAGGAATACTGTATAGATTTTTTTATTAAAAATCCCGGAATCAGTTATTTACCAACTCCGAAAGAATTTTCATAAATTTATAAAATTCTCAGAAAAAGAGTATAAGCAGGAAATATGATTCTAAGCAATAAAGTCTAAAGGACTTTCTAAAAATTCCTAACAGTTTGGAAGATAAAATTCGGAAATCGGTCAGCGATACTGGCCGACACCGGTCTTGAAGAAATTCATTTTAATTCCAGAAAATTCCAGAAAATCACATAAAATCTAAAATATTGGAAAATGATATTTGAAATTAAATCGGTCAAATACGGAAGGTACATCGGAAAATACGGTCAAAGGACTGAATACGTAACTAGGCACGTATTCGGGAGAGGGGTATTACAATCTACCCACCTTACAAAAATTTCGTCCTCGAAATTTCATAAGGTGAAAGATAACAGGAAAAGCAATAGATAGATATGGATACAAGGAAAGATAACGGTAGAAAAAGTAAAAGGGAAGAGTCTTACCCAATCAAGATGTGAAAAGATGAGGATAACGATCCCGGATAACGTCCTCTCGCTCCCAAGTGGCCTCTCCTGGCGCATGCCTGTTCCAAGACACCAATACCAATGGAATAGTTCTGTTCTTCAGTGTCTTGACACTCCTGTCCAGAATGGCCAACGGCTGCTCTTGGTATGATAAATCAGGTTGTAACTCCAGCTCAGAATGATCCAGAATATGGCTGTCATCCCTGACATACCTCCTCAACTGGACACGTGGAAGACATTATGCACCCCGTCCAAAGATGGCGGCAATGCCAATCTATAGGACACATCTCCCACACGATCCAGGATCTCGAATGGGCCAATATACCTTGGACTTAGTTTCCCACGAGCACCGAACCGGATCACTCCCTTGGTAGGTGATATCTTCAAGAACACATGATCTCCGGTCTGGAACTCCAATGGCCTCCTTAGAGTGTCTGCCCAACTCTTCTGCCTACTCTGAGCAGCCCTGAGATGATCTCTGATAACCCTGACTTTCTCTGTCGTCTGCATCAGGATCTCAGGTCCCAAAAGACTCCTCTCACCGATTTCATCCCAACAAATCGGTGATCGGCACTTCCTTCCATACAATGCCTCAAAGGGTGCCATCTTAATACTTGCCTGATAGCTGTTGTTATATGAAAACTCAGCCAAGTGAAGATGGTCCTCCCATGATCCTCCGAAGTCAATCATGCAAGCCCTCAACATATCTTCAAGGATCTGGATAGTCCTCTCAGATTGTCCGTCTGTCTGAGGATGATAAGAAGTACTGAATTTCAGACGAGTTCCCAGACTTTCTTGGAGACTCTCCCAGAAATGAGATCTGAATCTGGTGTCTCTATCTGACACAATACTAACTGGAACTCCATGCAGACGAACCACCTCCTTCATATACTTATCTGCCAGAACCTCTGTCGACTGGCCTACCCTGAATGGTATGAAGTGAGCTGACTTGGTGAGGCGATCCACGATCACCCACACCGCATTATTACCCCTGGGACTCCGAGGCAATGCCGTCACAAAATCCATGGTGATGTGCTCCCACTTCCATTCGGGTATCGGCAAAGGTTGAAGAAGTCCAGCTGATCTCTGATGCTCGATCTTTATCTGCTGGCAAACCAAGCACTTGGCAACAAACTGGGCTATCTCTCTCTTCATGGCATTCCACCAAAAGTGCCTCTTCAGGTCCTGATACATCTTGTTTCCTCCTGGATGTATAGAATAAGCTGAACTGTGTGCTTCCTCCAAAATCTTCTGTCTGACTTCTCCTTGGGAACACAGAATCTATCTCCAAAATACAATGCACCATCTGGACGAATACAGATATCAGTCCTCAATCCAGCCTCCGCCTGAGCTCTGAATGTCTGCAATCTGGGGTCCTCCTTCTGAGCTTCCTTGATCTCCTCTATCAATGATGACTGGATCTGTAAAGCCATGAACTGCCCGGCCTTGTCACCTCCTTGCACTAACATCAAATCCAATCTGATGAATTCCTGAATCAACTCCCTCTGCTGAGTAAGGTGGACTAGCACTCTGTTCTCAGGCATTCTGCTCAGTGCATCTGGAACGGTATTGACTTTGCCGGGATGATACTGCAAGTCAATATCGTAGTCCGCCATAAGCTCCAACCACCTCCTCTGCCTCATATTTAACTCCTTCTGTGAGAAAATATACTTGAGGCTCTTGTGGTCTGTGTATATCAACACCTTGTCCCCCAGAAGATAGTGCCTCCAAATCTTCAATGCAAATATCACAGCCGCCAACTCCAAGTCATGAGTCGGGTAATTCCTCTCATGAGGCTTCAATTGCCTAGATGCATATGCTATAACATGATCATGTTGCATAAGCACACACCCCAGGCCTTTACCGATGCATCACAGAAAATGACCATCCCTCCTCTTCCTGAAGGGGTCCTCAAGATTGGAGCTGATATAAGCCTCTGCTTCAACTGCTCAAATGCTGCATCACATTCTCCTGTCCATATGTATCTCTCCCCTTTTCTGGTGAGTCTGGTCAACGGAGCTGCAAGTCTAGAGAAATCCTGGACAAAGCGCCTGTAATATCCGGCTAGTCCAAGAAAGCTCTTTATCTCAGTCACCGTCTTCGGGACTGGCCAATTCTGCACTGCCTGGACTTTACTAGGGTCAACTGCAATCCCTTCTGCTGAAACTATATGTCCAAGGAAAGCTATGCTGTCCAACCAGAACTCACACTTGCTCCTTTTGGCATGAAGCTGCTCCTGCTGAAGTGTCTGCAACACAATCCTCAAGTGCTCTGCATGCTCCTTATAACTCTTAGAATAGATCAGGATGTCATCTATAAACACCACCACAAACTGATCCAGGTAAGGAGAGAACACTCGGTTCATCAGGTCCATGAAGACTGCAGGGGCATTGGTGACTCCGAAAGGCATAACTAGAAATTCATAGTGGCCATAACGGGTCCTGAATGCCGTCTTCGGAACATCCTCCTTCTTCACCCTCAGCTGATGGTAACCCGACTGCAAATCTAACTTAGAAAATACACGGGCTCCATGGAGCTGATCAAACAAATCATCAATCCGGGGCAAGGGATACTTGTTCTTGATGGTGACCTTGTTCAACTCCCTATAATCAATACAAAGCCTCTTACCACCATCCTTCTTATTCGCCAAGAGCACTGGAGCTCCCCATGGTGAAGTGCTTGGCCGAATCAATCCCTTGTCCGAATACTCCTGCAGTTGCTTCTTCAAGATCTCCAACTCTGTCGGTGCCATCCTGTATGGAGCCTTAGATATAGGAGCTGTCCCTGGGATTGTATCAATGGAGAACTCCACTATCCTCTCCGGTGGAAGTCCTGAAATCTCAGCAAAGACTTCTGGAAATTCATCCCACACTGGCACTCCCTTCTGAACCTCCGAAGTGGTCATCTGAATCTTCTTCTTAGCAGGCTTCACCCCTCCGCTAAACTGGAACTCCGGCTGATGAGGGTCCTGAAGTTGATCCTCCTCCTCTACAGTCGATCACAGCATAGTACTGACTGAGCCAGGCCATGCCTAAGATTACGTCGTACCCTTTGGTGTCTAGTACGAGCATATCTATGGCCAAGATCTTCCCACAAAGTTCCACTGGACAGTCAGCACAAACTCTAGAAGATAAAACTACCCCATTCCCTGTACTTATCTCCCATTTGCGGTCTAAAGCCTTAACAGGTATAGGATGTAAAGCCACAAAATGATCGGAGATATAACAGTGGGATGCACCTGAATCGAAGAGAGCGAGAACATGTATTGAATGAACTCTGATGTTACCTGTAATCACCTCCTCTGAAGCCTCAGCCTCCTCTGCTGTCAGGTTGTAGGCCTGACCTCTGCCACGCCCTGCTGCTGTCCGGGCTCCTCTCTGCACTGGGCGAGCAACATGCGGTGGAGGAAGGGGAAGAGCTCTCCTCATCACTGGTCCCTGGTGTCTCTGCCCAACTGGCCCTGGTAGTGCCCTCTGTACATTCTGCCCCTGAGGTGCCGGCAAGGTTTGGTTAGCAAACCCCATCCTCCTGTGTGGGCAGGTCTCCACGGCATGGTCTCGTGCTCCACATACCAAGCACAATCCGTTTGCCCTCCGGCAATTCTGCTGAGAGTGTCCTGGCTTCTGGCAGAAGTTGCAGATAAGACCTGGTCGAGCCATCTGGTAAGGAACTGCTCTGAAGGGTTGCCTGGCCTGGACCTTCGTTGCTCTGGACGGTCCTCCTCTGCCCTCTGGCACAAACGGCCTCTTCATGGCCTGGTTCTCTTGCTTCTTCTGAAACCCACGCTCCACCTCTCGAGCGATGGTGAGAACCTCAGCATAGGTCTTCAGCTGCTGGGGCATCAGAAACATCTGGATCTCCATCTGTAAACCCTGCTGAAACCTGCTTGCCCTCTTCTCTTCATCTGACACCATGTAAGGGGCAAAGCGACTCAGCCTGAGGAATTCTGCAGCATACTCATCCACGGATCTGCTCCCCTGTTGAAGCCTGATGAACTGCTCCTCCATGTCCTTCTGAGCAGTGGCGGGAAAGAACCTGCTATAAAAGCTCTTGGAGAACGTATCCCAAGAGATAGGCTTCTTCAAGCGAGCCTCCTCTGCAAGCCACCAAGTCCTGGCTATGTCTTTCAGCTGGATCTTTGCAACCTCCACTTGGTTCTCCTTAGGCACCCTGGCGGCGTCCAGCAGATCGGTGGTGTCTGTTAACCACTGCTCAGCCTCCAATGGCCTCTCGACTCCCGTGAATACGGCCGGCTGTAGCCGTCGGAAGTCTGAGATGCTCCCCGGCTTCTGCTCCTTCGGGGCTGCCAACTTCTGCCTGAGGAGCTCAGTCTGCTGATGCTGATTCTCCATCTGCTGTTGCTGGTTTCCCAGCATAGTCTGAATGATCCCCAGGATATCAGCACCCTCTCCTCCTACGGGTCCATTCGGTACTTGCCCGACATTGTTGCGACCCGAACGTCTCTCCATACCGAAAGGGATAAGATCTGGAATTGGAAACAAAGGGAAGGAGTTTAGGATACGAGGAGTGAATCAAGGACGAAGTCAAGAAGGACTATATAACTTTGTACATTGTAGTTGGCATTAGCAAATCACTAGAATTTGCCACTTGGTTGTACTTTTAGGTTTGAGAGCCTAGGCTCTGATACCAACCTGTAACGCCCCGATCCCAATGATACGGGGACGTCACTGCGACGCATATACGTAGGTCAGATGGTGGCCCCCACGTATATGCGCTAAGCATAAGTACAACAAGTATCAGAGTACAACACACACAGCGTGGTATAATCATATGCCAACTTACAAAATAGAAGTACAAAGTTGCACAAGTTATGATAAGCAAAATCGCTTTACAAGTGTCCTTTATCACAACCCAAGTCCAAAAGAACGATATACAATCAAAAATACAAAAGTGCTCACGTAAGGATGGAGATCCGTGAACCCAAAAGAAGTGTCGGGCAGGATAGATCTAGAGCTGGTCAGCCTGCTCTCCTAGGTAAGCCAAGTCCTCTGTGGAAGGCTCCACTTCATTCCAGGCCTCGGAATCTGAATATGCAAATCCAAAGGGTCAAGACATAATACAACAAATGATAGGTAGCCAAGTGACAAGGGTTATGGTCAGGGATAAATGAAGTAATAATAACCAGCAGTGAATATCAAGCGATGCAAATTCTATAAGAGAAAGTCATATGCAATAACTACAGTTAACGTCTTATTATTATTACTTGTCTTACTGTGATATCTAGCTATGTGACCCAGCGTCCCAGAGCACATAGATCCATATCATAGTAAAGCAAGGTGGTTATTGGAAACAGCGGTTGTATTGACGAACTATGTTTACAGTGGGTCCCGTGCATGCCCGGGACCACGGCCCAGTATTGTTCCGTTGCTTGAAGACGGAACCTGCCGCTAGGCTAACAGGAGGGTCTTATGTATACCCTTGTCATGACAGTAAACAGGAAAGGGAGGAAGCACTCCCCTCGGCCCCTGGAGTACCGCAGGTAAGACCGGAAAATATAGTGCACAACCTAATACCACTGTAAACACGAACACATATCGATATTCCGCATATTTCCCCCTGCCCCCATGTAAGTTGGTATATTTTATATAAAGGTCGGGTATATCATGCTTGGTGTTTGAGTGATAGCATGAAGGGGAGGTGATATTTCATATTTAACATTATGTGGAATAGCAATATGTAACATGAGTCATGAAGCATAATAAAGCAAGATCCATCAGGTAACAAGTCATGCAGTACATGTATGAAGCATAAACAAGGCTAAAACAGCATACATATATCAGGGAAATATCAAAAATTAGAAAGGAAAGGAGTCAGAAAATCTGTTCCAGGATTTGACCTAGCGGTCGACCTCCGGTCGACTGCCGGTCGACTGGGATTTACAAAGGCGGTCGAGTGCCGGTCGACTGCCGGTCGACCGTGCCAAGTGCGTGAGCTCCAGGTTTTGGCCGGTCGACTGCCGGTCGACTGGCCCACACCTAAATCCTGAGCCGGTCGAGTCAGCGGTCGACTGCCAGTCGACCGCCAGCTCAAAGCTGTGCACGTTGTGCACATCGGTCGAGTGATCGGTCGACTGCCGGTCGACTGATCCTCTGAAATCTGCTGCTGTTAGAGCAGAAAAATCAGATTTCAAGGGGTTGGTTCTAACAGTCTAAAAATAGGATTTTTAAGGTATTAGGGGGCCTGATCTACCAACACAAGTACACCAAAGATGGATTAGCCTTAGTGAGTAGTTATACACACATGGGGAGGTTGGATTTTAGTTTTGATAACCTAAAAATTGGATTTTTATGTTACAAGTGTACAAGGATCTCTACCACAAGTATATGGGGTGTTAACTAGGTCTTGGTGAGTAAAGATACTCACATGGATGGGTTTAATTGAGACTTGATCCAAGGATGGAGATGGTGGCTTCAATCCACACTTGTTGTTGAAGCTTGAGTTGAAGGATTTGATCTTGGAGTTGCCTTGGGGAGTAGTGGTTGAAGTTGGAGTCCTTGATGAAGCCTTGGTTGAAGCCCTAGAGATCTTGAGGTGGAGGTGAAGAGATTGGGTTCTTGGAGCTAGGGTTTGTGAGGAAGAAGGAGATCTTGGAGAGTTTCTTCTCTTGTGAAGAAATGAAGGAGAAAGGGGAAATTTGCAAATGAATTGAATTTATAGTTTTGGGATCTTTGCAAAGAGGTTGGGATTATGATGGAAGTGGAGGGTTTTCTTGCAAAAATGTGGGGGTGAGGTGTCCCCCCTTGGACACATGGCCGGCCATGGGGAGGAGAGAGAGTTAGTGGGGTTAGGTGAAGTGTGAGTGGGAAATGAGGTGGCACATGAGGTGGAAAAGGAATTTTGCAAATTTTGGAAAAATGTCCGAAATTCAAGTATCTCGGAATGGTCTGAAATTTTTTCCAAAAATCAAGAAAAATATTTGAAGACCAATGGTGAAATTCGTTTGAAGGAATACTGTATAGATTTTTTTATTAAAAATCCCGGAATCAGTTATTTACCGACTCCGAAAGAATTTTCATAAATTTATAAAATTCTCAGAAAAAGAGTATAAGCAGGAAATATGATTCTAAGCAATAAAGTCTAAAGGACTTTCTAAAAATTCCTAACAGTTTGGAAGATAAAAATTCGGAAATCGGTCAGCGATACTGGCCGACACCGGTCTTGAAGAAATTCATTTTAATTCCAGAAAATTCCAGAAAATCACATAAAATCTAAAATATTGGAAAATGATATTTGAAATTAAAATCGGTCAAATACGGAAGGTACATCGGAAAATACGGTCAAAGGACTGAATACGTAACTAGGCACGTATTCCGGGAGAGGGGTATTACAATGGTGTAGATGGCGGTGGAGATGGTGGAGAAGATGGTGGTGAAAGTGGGTTTCTTGGTGGAACAAGAAGAAGAAGAAGGTGGTGGTGGTGTTGTTGTTGTTGGAATGAAGGAGATGATGGAGGGAAGGATGGTGGAGGAGTTGGTGGCGGAGATGGCGGTCGGCCAAGGAGGGCACGGAGGTTAGTTTTGGGCTGCTATTCGTTGGTTGCTGGAGATGAAAAAAGAAAGAAAGAAAATGAAAGAGACAGAGAAAAAAGGGGTGTATATAAACAAAAGAGAGTTTGATTATTACAAGATTGTCATTACAACCAAATGAGACTTGCGTCTCATTCAAAATGAGGGCCGCGTCTAGCTAGAACTGCGTCTGGACAATTTTGAACCAAACACAAAGATCAGCTTCGCGTCTCAGATGAAAACGCGAGAGTCGCGTTTGAAAGAGGAGACAAAAAGTCACGATGACTTGATTAGAGTTAATTGGAAGGGCATTAAATGAAGAAAGGAAGTGAATCTCTACATTAAAAATTAGATCTGCATCTGGTAAGCCTCGCATCTGAGGAGGGAGAGAGAAAATAAAAAAAAGAGAAAAAAATAAAATATCAGGATAAAATTCCGGTACCTGGGAAAACACCGAAAACTTCAGAAAAGCTCAGAAAATAAAGTAACTCGAAAAGATTTTAAAAATTCTCAAAAATAATAAATATTATTTTAAGATATTTGGTGAAATCAGATTTTGGAGATTCAATCCCGTTATCAAAATAAAAATCTTGAAATCCACCATCGATACCGGTCTACACCGGGTCAGCCGGATTTTGATAAATTCTGAAAAATCTCAGAAAATACATTTAGATAGAAAATATAATTTTAAGAAATAAGGTGAAAGTTATTTCTAAAATTTCAACTCTGTTTGTAAATTAAAAATCTGAAAATCGGTCAGGGCACTGGTCGACACCGCTTTTAAAGATTTCCAATTTTAATTCAGAAAAATTCCAGGAAATCATAGAAAATCTAAAATATTGAATAACAATGTTTGAAAATGAAATTGGTCAAATCTGACTACCGAAAAGACCAAATCAAGTAATACACTAGGATTAGGTCCTCGGTTCAGATTAGGGCTGACTCTGAGTCCACGAATCCAGATCCAAGGCAAAATAATCATATAAATATTTCATAATACAAAACAAATATAGGAAGTAATTTGAAAAATATGATCAAAAAATCTGAATACGCAACTAAGTACGTATGCCAGGAGCACGGTGTTACATTCCATCCACCTTACAAAAATTGCGTCTTCGCAATTTTGATAAGGGAAAAAATGAACACGAAGAGTACAAGGATGGAAATTATACCAATCAAAATATGAATAATTAAGGGTAATTCTGTCAGGTTGACTGAATAATGATCAGAACATAGATATCTTCTGCACTTTTTGCTGTATAAATCTTTCGAGCGATGCTAAATAATACTCATCCGATATCATTGCTTTGTAATAGAATTCCAAATTCCCTCTGTACTGCATACTTAACATCACTCCGGGACTGAGCCAGAATACCGAAGATAAAGAAAACCCTGATAATACTGAGCATAAATAAAGAAGACCGATAGTTAAGAATTCTGAAGACCAGGCATTGATAACTCTAAAAGATTAACCAAAAATAGAGAATAACCATAGAAGAACCCGAACATCGACTTCTAAAAGATAACCTGATCGTGGATCAATTCTGAGAATACCCGAACTTCATAGAAGTGGCCGAAGAGATCATATAATAGCTTCATTCAGAACTAGCCGCTACCTATCTAGTTTATCCATATCTTAAGTTGGTATAAAGGCTACGAAAAACTAAAACAGTGAAAAGATGGAAGGGATTAGGAATCAAAGGAAGGATGATTAAGAAAAAGATAACTTTGCACTTGTTGTTGGACTGCATAACCAGGACTCATGCATTTCAGTTGCAAATTTTTTATCATTAATTTGTCATCTGGACATATTGAGGATGTGAGAACTTAGGCTCTGATATCATCCTGTAACGCCCCGATCTCACGGGTACGGAGACGTTACTGCGACGTATATACGTAAATCAGAAATACCCTCACGTATATACGTTAAGCATCAGTACATGTAAGAATCAGAGTTACCGAAGCACGTGGTGCATTATACATTCCAACATATGAATACAATTACAAAGTTATCACCAAATGTGACACAATATTATAAGAATATTACATCACCAATAGGCGCAAATGCGAGAATACAAACTGATATACAAGTATGAACAGTACAAATGATGCTCACGAGTTACAGTAGGAAAACTCGAGAGACGCACAAGGGGCCTGAAAGGATAAGGTTTCAGACGGTCTGCTTGAGATCCACGCTTCAGCTACACCACTCTGATCAGCAACTGGGAGAATCCACACGCTCCAAGCTCTGAGACCTGGACATGAGGATTTAGGAGAGTCAGAACTCCACAGCAGGTGGTGATGCGAATGCCAAGTGGCATGTATAGATAAGCACACGTGTATCAATAAATTCGAATCATAAACATGCATTGAAAATCGTGTCGTGAGCACAAGTATACAGGAGCAAGTAGTTATACAGCAAGTGATATCAAGTAGGAAATACTCACGGTATAATAAGATAATAGTAGGAGACTGGTGGAGTAGAACACAAGAGTTTAGACAGGATGTAAGCAGGTATAGTATAGTAATGATCATAAACCGAAAATTCGATATAAAATCCGATGAAAGCATACTCGGCAAAGCATACAATAGATACATAGTAGGCATCTTTTATTATTATTATTACTCGTCTTACCCAGATGTCTAGATATATGAATTAGCGTCCCAGCACACATATATCCACATCTGATTAAAGCAAGGTCGTAATTGAAAACCAACGGGCGTATCAACGAATAATGTTTACAGTGGGTCCCATGCATGCCTGAGACCACGGTCCAGGACGTTCCATTGCTGGTGCTCGGAACCGGCCGCAAGGCGTACAAGAGGGTCTTATAGGATGCCCTTATCAAGATGGTACCAGGAAGGAAGGAGCCAGCACTCCTCTCGGTCGCCTGGAGGCCCATGGGTCCGACTGGAAGTTTTAGTTGCATAACATACCTAATACCACTATAAACACGAACATGTATTGATATCCGAAAGTATCCCCGACCCGATGCAAGTTGTCCATTTTTATAGTTTATTATGTAATTATCAATTTACGGGAAAAGCAGGTGCAAGACATGATCAGGAATTCAGGAGTACATGAGTACTATAATTCAGATCACTATATATATAATACAGGATAACAAGTATATGATTCAAGTCACTGTATGTAATACAGGATTACAGGTACAGTATTCCCGTAAAGAAAGGTACTCGCCTAAAATAAAATAGATGCTTGTTCAAGAGAAACTGTACTCGCCTAAAACTGGAACGAAATACCGAATAATATTTAGGAAATTCACGAACACCACGTGCAAGCCAACAATCTAAATAAATATATATAATAATAATAATAATAATAATAATATATATATATATATATATATATATATATATATTTGAGAGAATAAGAGAGGGGAGAGAGAGGATTGTTAGAGAGAGAGAGAAAGAGAGTATTTGTTGAAAGTGTTTAAAAGAGGAAAAAGAAAAAGTGAAAAGAGGAAATAAAGAAATAAAGAAATAAAGAAGAGGGGTATTTTGGAAAATATAGAGAGGAAATTAGGGGACTAGAGAGGGGGTAAAAGTGGACAGAAGAAAAAGGAAAGAAGGAAAAGAAAGAAAGGAAGGAAGGAAGGGGAGTGTGTGTGTGTGGGGAGGGGGGCTGGCTGGCGGCCTGGGGGAGGGGGTGACAGTGGCCTAGGGCCTGGGGGAGGGGTGCGCGGCCTAGGGCCTGGGGGAGGCGTGGTGGTTGGAGTTGTTATTGTTGTTTATTGTAGTTGTTGAAGGTGGTGGTGTTTAATGGTGATGGTGGTGGTTGTGGTGGTTGGTGGTGGTTGTGGGGAGTTGGAGGAGGAGGAGGAGATGGTGGTGTGATTGTAGAAGTGGAGGATTTGGTGAAATTGGTGGAGAATTTTGGAGAAGAGGAGGAAAATAAGGTGATAGGTTTTGGTGAAATTGGAGGAGAGGGTTGGAGTTTGGAGAGGAGGGAAGTAGAGAAGGAAAGTGGGTAGGTGGGGGAGTGTGGCGGCGCCCGCCGGGGATGACGGTGGCACGGCGGCCCAAGTGGTAGAGGCGGCGGTTGAGTGGGAGAGATGAAGAAGATGGAAAAATGGGAAGAAGGAAAAGAAAGAAAGGAAAATTATATAGAAAGAGAATGAGAGGGAAAGGGAGAGTATAGGAGAAGAATGGGAGGGGGGAATGGTTGCTACAGCAGCAGCTGCTGCTGTTTTAGCAGGGAAGGGTTGGCCATGGTTGCAGGGAATGGGGAGAAGGAAAGAGAAAAAGAAAAGAAGAAAAAGAAAGAAAAGAAATGAAGGGAAAAGGAAAAATAAGAAAAAGAAAAAAGTAAGAAAAAAATAATAAATAAATATGTTATTAAATAATAAAATTAATAGAATATCTTGGAAGTATAAAATAGAGGAGTGGAGAAGGAAAAAGTAAGAAAAGAAAAGAAGGGAAAATAATATTATTATTTAAATAAGGTAAAAATCGACTATTTCAGAATTGCTCCGAAAAATTCTCATAGAAAATATTATTTTAAGATGCTCGGTGAAATCAGATTCGAGAAATTCAATCTATTTTTCAAATTAAAATCCTAAAATCTCTCGGCGATACCGGTCGACTGCAGAATCGGCCAAATTTTGATAAATTCAGAAAAATCTCAAAAAATATATTTAGATAGAAAATGAGATTGTAAGAAGTAATATAAAAGTTATTTCTAAAAATTTAACTCCATTTGAGAACTAAAGATCTGGGAATCGGTCAGCGATGCTAATCGACACCCGTTTTAGAGATTTTGCAAAATACTTCTGAAAAATTTCAGAAAATCCCGAAAAATTTAAAATATTAGAAAACAGAGTTTGAAACTAAAATCGATAAAATTGGACTACCAAAAAGGTCAAATCGGGCAGTACGCTGGTATCAGATTCCTAATCCAGGTCAGGGCTGACTCTAAGACTGAAAATCTAAATCCATACCAAATAATTTAAGCAATCACAACCCAAAAAAACAAATACTGGAAGGAAATTAAAACAGTATTGTCAAAAAAGATCGGGAGACGTATCTTAGTACGTATCTCGGGAACGGGGTGCTACAGAATTGGTGAAAACCAGTTAGAGTCGGTATTGAGTAAATCTGACAACTTAATGTTAAGTATACCGATTAGAGATGGATAATTCGATATCAACAAAACAAATACCGATAGTATTGAACTAGTATTGTGTTATACCTACTCTATGCATCGAAGACTTTTGGGTATCCTTGTAATTGATTTATCAGAACATCAGAATCCTCTAATTAGGCTTAAAAGTCACATCTTTATAATAATACCGATTATATCTAATAGGTAAGAGTTAGATAATTACCTAAATAATTAAAAAATTATGATACAGACAAAAGATTGAGCGTCGTGTCAACGTGATTAGTAATCCAGTATTAGTAAGTGATATATATATATATATATATATATATATATATATATATGTATGTATGTATGTATATGTGTGTGTGGTTTGATTCATATGCGAATGCAAAGGATGATTTGGCTAGTAACTGATAGAAATAAAGAAAATAAAGAAAATTGTGAATTATTAACTATATAACAAACAATGATAGAATTCGATATGTATGAAACTGACAATTATAGAACAGGTGGCAATATTAATTATAACTGAATTATCGTGACAACGGAGGTCTCTGTGTGGTTTAGAACTAGCAGAAAGAAATAAGTAACAATAAAACATGCTTTATAGAAGTCAGTAGCGTTAAGACCAGTATTGGTGGAATCTGGAGTTAACTTTGGGCTGTACCAAATAAAAATACTATAATCAGTCCTTGATTGAAATAAAAGATAATTTTATAAAAAGTGTTAATAATTCATGTGATATCAGAATTATTGTGTAACTATTAACTTGTATCATAAGGGATGAGAAATTTCTGATTCACACAAGTTATAACCAACAGACAGTCTACTTGGTGATAAAAGAGGCAATTGATAATGGATCCTGGATGTTAACTAAATAATAAAAAGTGAATAAGTATTATGATTAGAAAAATCGAATACTAGTGCTACGAATCAGAACTTGACCGGTAAAATACTGAGACCATTAAGTTGTATGAATCATGTGTGTGTTTGGTACCTCTTAGATATGATAAGAATTCTTTGAAACTAACGAGTTAAGAAATGAAATTGTGTGAACTTGACTGTGTGACATATCGGTATGAATGTGAATGCTTTTATGATAAGAAATGTACATGAGTATGTATATGATATCATTTATTATATTGAAGAAAGGGACCGGGTTGAACCGGAGGTGATCGAAGGGGAGTATTGTTGTTATTTATTGTATCGGAGGAAGGGACCAGGTTGAACCGAAGGTGATCGAATGAGAGTATTATTGTTATTTATTGTATCGGAGGAAGGGACCGGGTTGAACCGGGGGTGATCGAAGGGGAGTATTGCTGTTATTTATTGTATCGAAGGAAGGAACTGGGTTGAATCGGAGGTGATCGAAGGGGAGTATTGCTATTATTTTATTGAAGTATGCATGAATGTATGTTTGTGACATCCAGTATATGGATGTGATTATTTATGTCATCCAGTATATGAATGTGATCATTTATATCATTCGGTATATGGGTGTGATTATTTATGACATCTAGTATATGAATGTGGCTATTTATGATATCCAGTATATGGATATGATTGTTTATGATATTCGAATTATGGATGTTGTTATATATGACACCTAGTTTATACATTTAGTTGTTTATGACATCTGGTAAATAGATTGTTGTGACATCCAATATATGAATATGATTGTTTATGATATTCGAATTATGAATATTGTTATATATGACACCTAGTATATGCATATAGTTGTTTATGACATTTAGTAAATAGATTATTGTGACATCCAGTATATGGATGTGATTGTCTCGTATTTCTTCATGTATGAACATACAGTTATATTTGAACATTATCATGAGTAGTGTGTGATGTCATATATATATTGGGGGAAACAATAACGAACTGTAAGCTAATTTAGTGAGTAAGATTATACACTTCAAGAGTTGTGTTATGACCGTGAGTTATATGTGAAATACGAATATGCTACAAACTGAATATAAGAGAGGTGATTATGAGAGATAGACGATTAGGTCAGTATTGTATACTACATGATATTGTATGTTAATGAAATTGGTCATGTGTACCTAGAAGAATGTATATAGAAAGTATCAGATAATAGAAAGAATTTATGATCCATTAAGCTGCAGTATCAACTATAAGTAGGAAGATATTGAAACTGATTCTTGAAATTTGTTCAACTGCAACATACTTGAATTACAATGATATTATATTACAAACTCTAATTTGACTGATTTTACTCACTGAGCTGTTAAGCTCACCCCACTACAGATTGATGTTTTCAGGTCATGGCAAGGCAAAGGTCTAGCTTAGAGTTGCAAAGATGTTCTCCGAAGATAATGCATGTATTTATTATAGAATGTGGTTCCTTTTGTAAATTCTAATTTTATTAATGATTGTGAATTAGTGCTAGTGGCAGTAGATAGTGATACACTGTGATAAATGGAGATAAATATGGACGATTGCAGTTTGTATATTGAGTAGAACTCATAAATGATTTTGTATTAGATTATTATATCAAGGGAAGCACTTTTATGTATATGTTTATTTGATTGACTTTGAGATGAACTATATGATAAAATATGGAATTGATAAGTAGGCTGATGTTAGCCGAAATTTATATTATATTGAGATAGACTCCACATTTCTAGAAAGATACTGTCAAATTTTTATAGAATATCTGAATAAATAAATATTGAGATTGATGATTATGAATATTGAGGTAATTAAACTCTAGGACTGTTACACCAAAAGTTGAAGGGCCACAAAAAAAAGGACCAGGCCCGTAGGCCGGCCCAAACGCCGAAGGGCAAAAAAAATCTGGCTCAGAATCAGTACAGTCGGTACTGAACCGGAATCGATGATTCCGTTTCTGAAAACACGAAACCGACACAGGACAAGCTCAGACCCGATTCTAGTTTGGTATGAAACCACAGAATCGACAACACCGTCCGGTTCAGATTTTCGACCCCAGTTCCGATTCGATCCGTCAGTTTGAACCGGAACCGAAGTCCGATCTACATAAAGGAACAAATATTTTTACCCTAAAAAATGATGAGGGCACCCCACAAATTATTATAACTTTGCTATTATTCTTTTGACAATATCACGCACGAGAGAGGGAGAGGAGATAAGGGAGGAGAGAGGAGGGGAGGAAGAAGGATGGTGCTTTGTCATTTTTGAGGGAAAAAAAAGTGCCCTCGTCAACAGTGGGGTCCCCTCGTCACTTTCTGGGGTGGAAATATCCGTTCCCTACATAAAAGCCTCAACTTCGGACGACTCTTGTCCTTTCTATGGCATTGAGCTTTACACCAAGAACCCTCGCAAGACTGAGCCCGCGACCCCGCACCTTCTCCTTTCCTTCTCCGTCGCGGCCTCACGCCGCCGTCGCCTCCACTTCCGTCGTCAAGTGCTACTCCCGCTCGATGTCGTCGAAGCCCACGGCCACCATCAAGGTGGGCGCCGCCCAGATGACCTCCACGAACGATCTCCTCGCCAATTTCAACACCTGCGCTCGCCTTGTCAAAGTAATTGATTTTTGATTAATTAATTTTTAATTACCGATCACTTTATCATTTATATGACAGATTGATGGCAAAGGGACGGGGATTTGATTATTTGGAATTAACCCATTATTTTTTAATGAAAGGGGCTGGAGCAGTTGATTGTTTGGGATTTTTTTTTATAGGAGGCAGCAGCTGAAGGAGTGAAACTACTATGTTTTCCCGAGAGCTTTTCGTTTGTGGGGATGAAAAGCGAAGAGTCTCTTCAAAGTGCTGAGCCTTTAGATGGCCCAATAATGCAAAAATATTGTTCACTTGCTAGGTAAATTATCATAAGTGTCCTTTTTTACTTACTCAAAGTTGTTAAGTTCAAAGAGCATTCTTTACTGAATGAACATACTGCAAGCATGAGACTAGAAAAATACAATTTTAGGATTTTCAGAGTAGAATTTCCCGGTTCAAACCACTTCTAGTAGACAGTAAAGCTTTATCCCACCAATATAAGTTGGCCATGTGAAGGAAGATTCTCCCAAAAAAGAAAGAAAATGGAATTTTTTTTAATAATTGGCAACTAACACCAAAATTTCTTTTTTCTTTCTTTCAGTTTGTGATATTGGATGATAATATGTCCGTATATGTCTATGATAAATTCAAAACATGCCAAAGTAGGAACTTACAGCCAACTAAACGGTTGGTTGTTGCTGCAATGGAGAGAAGTGCGTAGAAAACTTCATGAACTTATGCTGCTTATGTACCTTGTACCGGGATGGATTGTTTAAATTAAATAATGTTGGGTTGCTTTTTAGGCATCAAAGATATGTTATGATAAGGATGACTTATGCAATTTACTGCACCTAGGAATCAGGATAGAATATCAAATATTATATGTAGAATGGAATTCATTGTACCTTAAAGTTTTATTATGCAATTTAGTTTCAAAACCTTCACCTTAATTTAAACTGTTGAAGTTCTTTCGTCCAAGAAGAATAAGGAAAATTCAATTTGGTAATTTCAATTTTATGTTACACACACACATGCACATATACACATATACACATACATATGCGCGCGCGCGCACACACACATATATATAGAGAGAGAGACTTGTGTCCTTCCAAATGGATTTGTATATAGAATTGTGTCCCTCCAAATGGATTTGAGGCCAAATCCTTCCCACTCAAATACCAACATCCTACATTCGAATACAAGATCCACTCTGATGAAGTTGATATATATTATTTTAAGTATTTATAAACCAAAAATAAAGTGTTTTGAATACTTTTTGCCCATACATCAAGTAGGAAAAAAAGGGTGGCCTAAATAGTGAGTTGGTTAGTTCAACGATGTAGAATATTTGAAAGCTAACAACAATTGGTTTGTAGGGGTTTTTTAAATGTTTAGATCATAATCAAATGGCCTGATCGAGAATTTGTATGTCTAAAGATATAGATCTAACCAACTTACTACTTTCTGTCGTCCATTTTGCACCGCTTGATGGATGGGTAAAAAGTATCCAAAATACTTGATTTTAAATGGACGGTAAAAAAGTATTCAAAACACTTGATTTTTTGATTTATAGATATTTGAAATAATATAAATCAACTTCAACAGAATGGATCTTGTATTCGAATGTCGGAGGGTTGTATTTGAGTTGGAAGGATTCGGGCGCAAATCCTTTTGGAAGCACACAAGTCTATCTTTATATATATGTATGTGTGTGTGTATATAGGTCCCCGCCGGTGTCCTAGTGGCGAGTCATTGGGTTTGCTCGCCAAATGACTTGGGTTGGAGGCCCGCGGTGGACATTTAGCGCTTGAGAGCTAAAATGGCTCTGCCTTACCCTGTTCCGTATAGGGAAACTTTCCCTGGACGTGGGGTGCGCGGGACCCGCATAATTAGTCGGAGGCTACACTCGTCTGTATTGTGGGCCCTGGATACCTAGACGGATTTCAAATATATATATATATATTTTTATAGACTTGTGTCATTCTGGAAGGGTTCGAGGCCGAATCCTTCCCACTCAAATACAACCTTACGAAATTCGAATGCAAGATCCATTCCATTGAAGTTGATCTATATTATTTCAAGTAACTAAAAATAAAAAATTATGTATTTTGAATACTTTTTACTCACCCATCAAGTAGGCGCAAAATGGACGGTCGAAAATAATATATTGCTTTGATCTACGTTTTTATACATACAAATTCTCGACCCGATCATTTCATCATGATCTAAACACTTAAAAACTCTCACACACTAATTTTTGTTAGATTTCTAACCAACTCACTATTTCGGCCGTCCATTTTGCACCTACTTGATGGATGGGCAAAAAGTATTCAAAATACATGATTTTTGATTTTTTTAGTTACTTGAAATAATGTAGATCAACTTTAATGGAGTGGAACTTGCATTCGGATGTCGTAGGATTGTATTTGAGTGACCGGCCTCGAATCCTTCTGGAATGACACAAGTCTATCTCTCTTTATATATATTGACTTGGCTACTATTGAAAAGATTTGAACAAAATTTTCTCACTCAAATTCAATATTACAGTATTCAAATACAAGATCCACTCTGTTAAAGTTGATCTACATTATTTTAAGTAACTAAAAAAAATCAAAAATCAAGTATTTTGTGGTTTTCTTGTTCATGCATTAAGTAGGCACAAAATGGATGGTCGAAAGGAGCATATTAGACATACAAATTCTCGATCCGACCATTGGACCATGATCTAAACATTTAAAAACCCTTACACACCAACTTTTGTTAGGTTTCAAGTATTCTATACCGTTAAACTAACTAACTCACTATTTTGGTCATTTATTTTGCGCCTTCTTGATGAATAAGTAAAAGTATTCAAAACACTTGAATTTTTATGTTTAGTTACTTTAAATAATATAGATCAACTTTAATAGAGTGGATCTTATCTTTGAATGCAGTAGTATTGAATCTGAGTGGGAAGGATTCATGCTCACATCTTTTCAAAGGAGATCTACTTTAAATAATGTAGATCAACTTTAACGGAGTGGATCTTGTATTTGAATGCCGTGGCATTGAATTTGAGTGAGAAGGATTCATGCTCAAATTCTTCCCAAAGGATCCATGTCTATCTCTCTCTCTTTTATATATATATATATATATATATATATATATATATATATATATATATATGAGATAGACTTGTGTCCTTCCAAAAGGATTTGTGGCCGAATCTTTCCCACTCAAATACTAACATCTGACATTCGAATATAAGATCCACTATGTTGAAGTTGATTTATATTATTCCAAGTATCTATAAACAAAAAATCAAGTATTTTGAATACTTTTTGCCCATGCATCAAGTAAGGGAAAAACGAACGGCCTAAATAGTGAGTTGGTTAGTTTAACGGTATAGAACATTTGAAACCTAACAAAAAATGGTTTGTAGGGATTTTTAAATGTTTAGATCATAATCAAATGGCCGGATTGAGAATTTATATGTCTAAAGACATAGATTTAACCAACTCATTACTTTAGGTTTTCATTTTGCGCCGCTTGATGGATGGGCAAAAAGAATTCAAAACACTTGATTTTTAGTTTATAGATACTTGAAGTAATATAGATCAACTTCAACGGAGTGGATCTTGTATTCAAATGTTGGAGGGTTATATTTGAGTTGAAAGGATTCGGGCTCAAATTCTTGTGGAATGACACAAGTCTATTTCTCTCTTTCTATATATATATATATATATATATATATATATATATATATATATATATATATATATATATATATATAGGAAGCTGATCCCCTAAGAACGGCTCTTATGGATTTCTGTGAGAACTTTTCATGTGAGCTGTCAGATCTGATAGATCAAATCAAATAAAACAGATCTCTATCAGATCCGAGGGCCCATATGAAAGTTCTCACAGAATTCATGAGAACCATTCTTAGGGGATCAACTCATTATATATATATATATATATATATATATATATATATATATATATATATATATATATATATATAATCAGTGGTAGTTATACTCTGCTAATGCTAATGCATTGTTTATCTTCATGTAGATGAACATCTTTGAAACTTTCTTCATCGTTTACTTGTGCTTTCGTGATATGTTTAATCTTTTTCAGTCCTATATATTTTTCGTGCGTTATTGATGGTCGGTTGATTCATCAATGGCATTGGTATTAGCATATAGTAATAACTCTTTCCCCCTTTATTTTTCACCCCTCTTAGCTTCCTTATATCATTTGGTTTACTGCATGACATTCAGATACTTCTCATCAGTTTAGTATGACAGGGACTCAAATATTTGGCTGTCACTTGGAGGCTTTCAAGAGAAAGGACCCGATGATGCTCACCTGTATAATACACATGTTTTGGTTGATGACTCTGGAAATATCAGAAACACATACCGGAAGATACACTTGTAAGTCATTCTTGTTCCTTTTATCTTCACAAGTTGACATGAATAGCTCACATCATCATCATCTAAAACTTTTCCCACCAAAATGGGGTCAGATATGGAACATGACACAGTCAAGAACACTTGAAAGCACGATTAACCACGTCTTCTATGACCAGCTACTGACCTGAAGTTAACCTGCTATGAGTTGGTCCTCCCTTATTGGCCAAAGCAATATGAGCAAGAGAAGAAGAGCAAGCCTCTGGACTTTTCTATTCCAGGAAAGAGCCTAGATGAAGATATGAGAAGATAAGATTAGCTGTAGGAAATTGCACTTCTGATGCATAACATAATTAGCCTTTAGCTTAGATGCAAAATTGGGAATACACATTATTTGATATTTTTTGGTGGGTCCATTTATTCATGTTGCAGAAGCTGCAACTACCTTTCTTGTGTAGCAACAGCTGGTCACTTGTGATACTAACATATAAACTTCATACAAATCACAGAATTCGTATACATGTACCTCGGTAAATAGACCTTGCCTGCCCACCCACCGCCCCACCGCCCACACTGCGCACGCGTGCACGCATACACACATTAGCGTTTTCATGTTAGACCGTTAGGTTATCATAATAAATCCTCATTTTTTATTAAGAAAAGATAACCTTAATTAAAAAATTTCAAATCATAGAAGCATCAATAACATTTCCTTCGACAACGATTTTAGACCATTAGATTATAATAATAAATTCTCATCTTTAATTGAGAAAAGATAACATTAAATAAGGTTTCTAAATCATAATAAGATTGATGTATTGAGAACCTATACTGTCTATAAAAGCATCAGTAGCGTTTCCGTTGAGAGCGATTTTAGACCATTAGATTATGATAGTAAATCTTCACTTTTGATTGAGAAAAAGATAACCTTAATTAAAGAATTCCAAATCATAATAGGATTGGTGTATTAAGAACCTTAATTAAAGAATTCTAAATCATAATAGGATTGATATATTGATAAAAAAAGAAATCTTAATTAAAAAGGATTTCTAAATCAAAGAAACTCATGATTGAGAAAAGAGGGATTAAAAACT
Source organism: Agave tequilana (assembly GCA_038442645.1). Classification (NCBI taxonomy): domain Eukaryota; kingdom Viridiplantae; phylum Streptophyta; class Magnoliopsida; order Asparagales; family Asparagaceae; genus Agave; species Agave tequilana. The sequence goes on along the minus strand of JAVJIF010015250.1, from coordinate 65,518 downwards.
CTTCTCATGCTTCTTTTATTCTCTTAATATTTTTTTTACTACTATTCTAAAAATTTTAATTTTCTACAATTAGCCAGTGAAAAAAAAAGTTTTCTTTCTTCAATTTTATACTCTAATCACGTTCTAATTGTGAAATCTATTAAATTTTAAATTCTCATATAGTTTCTCCTCTATATAATTTTCTAAGACGCTCTCTTCTTATAAAAACGGAGAAAAAAAGTAGAAAAAAAATACAAAAGACAAGTAAGCTTTTAATTTTTGTTACATTCTTTTTTAATTTAAATGTAGTTTATTTGATAATAAATATATATGTTCTGTACCAGATTTTTTAATGAAATTTGATATATTATGAATTTTTTAATAAAATTTGATAATAAATATATATCTTTTTTTGTTGATTATTATAAATTTGATAGCAAAATTTCTATGGAACTTTATGAATTATTTTAAATTACAGGCCAGCTACTAATCAAACTGTTAGTTCCTGTTGGGAACTTGTGAGGTTTTAGAGGCACTTTAGGATACGAAGAAAAGTTTCAAGAAAAAGGAGAGTTTGCACTTTTCATATTTAGTTTTTTTAGTTACTCTTTTTTTTTACTTACACATTTATTTGATAACAACTATATTTTTTATGAAATTTGATAGGCCGCTTCTTATATAATTTTATTTGATGATAATGAAATTAGCAAAACTTTGTTGATAAAAAAGAATCTCACATGAAAAGGAATTCCAATTTCACGTGCACTTGGTGCACGTGCATTTTACTAGTATGTGTGTGTATGTGTGTGTGTGTGGGGGGGGGGGGGGGTGAGTATAATTTGGGTAAAATTGAAATCAACCGATTGACTAAAAAAATTCCGCTATTGAGATGGTCCATATTGTTTTTGATTTTTTATTCAATAAATAATTCGGCTAGAAAACTGAATAAACTTACACTACTAGAAAGTTTAGACCCTACTATTCATGATCCAAATTGCATGTTCCAAATTATGGAGCATTAGCAATTTGGAAAGATGATACCAATATTTCAGACTGTTAACAAGTGTTCATGTGCAAGACATGTCTCTTGAAGACACAGGCAACCCTATTGACAACAATGCATGTGGTTCTGCAATTTTATTACAATTATTAAAGTTAGTGGAAATAGGCAAAGAGAGGACACAAGCAATGCTCTTTCGGGAAGAGAAGAAAGAAAAGAGGCAGAAAGCAGCAAAATACCTATTTCAATTACAGATATATTAAACTATATAACTTTTCTGGAAGAAGAAAGTTGAAAATGGAAGAGTTTAAAGCAGCAAAAAACTAATTCAATTGCACATATTAAACTACAGCTTTTCGGGAAGAGGAAAGTGGCAAATGGAAGAGTTTGTAACAAGGAGAGATGCATCTTGTTCAAATTTTATAAATCAAACTTCACAAACACAAACACAAACACATACATATGTATACAACCTTATGATAACTCCTTCATGATACTATAAAATTCTTTCCAATTTCTTTATAAATGTATTTCAAAACCGATAGTGCATCCAAAGAGGCCTAGCATAGCATGTTCTGGGAGAATGATGTTTAACCTACCCATTTTCGTTCCACGTATTGAAGTGACCTGCATTTTTGATAAATTTGGAATAAACCAGCCAAATTTTAGGTAAGAAAATATTTGTATGCGTGCGCACACAAGTGTATTACGAGTATTAATGATACACACACATTATGTGATAGACTTGGCTACTTCCAGAAAGGATCTAGTGGTTAATCCTTCATTCAACTTAAATGATAGGCCATCTAAACAGAAAATCACTTTGGTAAAGTTGGTCTACATCAAATATTTATTTTAACAAAATCCTAAAAGCACACCCATCCTTAAAGTGTAAATCAACGGCCTCTTGTCAGCAAATTTGAAAGATGAGACGATGAGCGAATACCTCTGATGAGATCCTTCGACGAGGTTGACTTTCCTTTCACTATTCAACTGCAAAGAGAGGGAGATTCGGTCCCATTTTGATGGAATAGGCTGGGATGAATATTCTTTATCCATACTGGATAGGGTCAAAGGTAGGCATGGTCTTTTGACAATTCTTAGGCTGATGATGTGATGGGGAGCCAGATGAAGCACAAGCAGCAGCAAATAAAGAAAGACAAAGGGAAAAAAGGGGTAATGTTGTTGCCTCACACCACATGTGATCTCACACCATGAAAAAATCTGTCACAGAAAAAAACAAATCTTCCATTGTTCATATCATTTCATTTACAACTCTTACCGATTACAAGAAAAGGCTTAGCCTTTATCCGTTATTAGAAGATTGCTTGAAGCCTAATAAAAGATAGACCTAGAAAGAAATTCAATCAACCTTTAAAAAGATTTGATCACATATTTAGAAAAAAGATTATAAATAACTACTTTAAGGCCTATGAAACATCTAATCCTCAAATTAGGAAATAAAATGTTTGACTTTCTAAATAAAATTAATACTAATATCTTGCTATTACATGATATGATAAACATGTTGCTTTTCAAATAAAATAAAGTTCTAAAAAAATTAAAAATACTAAGTAATATTTTTCTTCTTTTCGGTGAAGCATCTGGAAGCAAATTACCTCCAACTATTGTGCATTAGATTGATAAAGCAAAACTTTGTTGATCTGAAAGTAGATAAAAAGCCTAAAAAAATGAGAAATACAAGCAACATTTTTTTGCTTTGAATAGCTCCTACTTGCTCACAGTATAAGTGCTCAGCAATGGTAAGCCTTGATGCTAAGCAATCCGGCTGACGTCACAGTGTGGCTATTTCTTGCTGTCTTTCTGCCTATAACTAAGATAGAAGATTTGTGAAATTTGTCATTCATGGATTATTCAGGTATTTCTCTAGAAATCATTGGCTTGAAAGATGAGGAATTTGAGGAATTCTTGCTGTCACATTTCCAAAGGTTTCCTGTAGGACATGGAGTCTTAAGTCAACTACTTGTTGTCCAGATAATTTCTAGTGTTGTTGAGTTTGAAGAATGCTGATGTGGACAACGAAACAAAAATTTGATGTATCTATCATCGTTGGAGAAGACGTGCAACTAGACATGGATTTAGTAATTCTAATAGTATTAAGATTACTAGTTTCTATTTCTTAATTTTTGATTTTTAGTAATCAGAATTGTAGTAAGATTTCTGGTTTTCTTGTCATGTAGGTTTTCTTTTCATTATTTTTTCTTTCTTTTAGATTTTTGATTTCTTTTAGGAATTTGATTATGTAATTCAAATAGAAGTAAAAGAGTACAATTTTATAGCCTATATAGAGACCTCCATGTATTCACTTTTAAAAAGAACAATGAAAATTTGCTATTCTTTTTGTGAATTTGTTATGAATCATGAATCCTCTTTCTAGTAGTGATGAGATGCCCTATTAGACTTGATTATTGGTGAAATGTCATAATTGATTTATCTATCTCTCTTCCCTTCTCTCTATCTCCCTTTTAAATTTCTTCCTCTCAAATAAATCTCCGTCGAATACTCCGTCACCAAATCTTTCTCTTTCTTGCCACACATCTAGCAATTTTGACCTCATCTGCAGTCTCGACTCCTCGACGATACTGTTTTCGTCGGCTGTACATATTCTCATATGCGTGACATAAGAGATCAATCAACAATCAACAAGCAAGCTAAGATTACATTTACAATCATCTCAGATTGTTTTCTTATCATATCAACTTCTTAATTACAAGAATAAATATAGATCATCTAGTCTGTTATCTATTCTGATATTCTGTCCACATAAATAGAAAGCGAGTGAATCTGAATTGCTTTGTAGTTTCAATATCTTCTTTTTTGATAGTAGCATCTTTTACTTACAATAATCATAGCATACAATTAGTTTTTTACTTTGATATGGATAAAGTACTCACATATTAAATAAAATAGCTGATATTAATTGTTTTATGTTTTCTTACTTATGATCTTTCTTGTTGGTGAAACGTATCTTTGAGTTATTTTATCTTTTACTTCTGTCTACGTACACGTTTCACATCAAATACAACATGGGTTATGCAGCTAAATATTGAAGCTCTGTTTAAATGAGAAGAGGCATTTATCAAATGTCCCTTGAAATTCTATTCTCTTTTCTACGATTTAAAGACTATTCTTTATTGGTTGTCCATGTTAGTATGAGGTAGACATGCCTTACTGATGAGTGATTTAGACTTTTACTGGCATTGACATGTAAGGTCTGTAAATATGTTGTGTGAGATTTCTGTGTTCTTGATGATGATAAGTATGGTAATTAATATATTCTTTACAGATATAGTCCAACATCACTTTCACATTAAATTTTCTAATTTGGTTCATACAGAATCAAAAGATTCTAAACAATGTTCCCTTGCTATTTGAAGGTTTGATGTGGATGTTCCTGGTAATATGGTTTACAAGGAGAGTAGTTTTACGATAGCAGGTATTGGACACCTCATGTTTCCTTTGAATTGATATCTTTCTACAATTTCTTTTCAACTATCCCAAATTTTAGTTGTTTTTATTTGAAAGTCTGTATTTTATTTGATTTTTCTTTTTATAGATAGTTTGGTGCTGTGATTGCATGTTCAGTTACATGCATAAAATTTGAAATATTTGTATGGAATTGAACTGCTACATAGTTCGGGCTTCTTTTTTCATCTAACTCGAGTTTTCCTTGCTTCTTTAGTGCACACTTATAAACCCCTCCTTATTGTATAAGCCATATTCAAAGTTAGGCTTCTCCATGGTTCGCAAGTAACATTGCACCAGTCCAGATGCATGCCACTTTGAATTGGTAATATACTAAAGTCTCAAATTTCATTATCTACTATTATAACCACAACCCTTTATTGAAATTCTAATTTGGTAGTGACTCCCCTACGTGTCACGTCCAAACAAAATTGATCTATCCATTCACAAATCTTTATAATATTTTGAAATCTTGCCATAAGTTTCAAATAAAGAAAAGGGAGAAAAGGGCATTTATTAGATAGATCTAAGATACTTATCTCTCTTCACGATTACATAACCAAAAAGTTCTCTATCATTCTTCTCTCTCTCTTCTCTCTGTGATAAAAATGAAGTGAAATAAAAAAGGTTACAATACCCAAAAGTCTAGCCATAATATTTATATCCCTATTTCAAAGTTTGAAAAAACATCATTCATTGGGATCTCTATTTCAAAAAAAGAATTTTAAAATAAAAAACAACATTTATTAGAGGGAGAAATCATGATGTTTATCCCAAAAAAGAAGGTGAAAGGTTTTTTTTCTTTTCCCATTCAAGACTTGAATTCTCTAAAATTAGCACAAAAGTCTATACAAAAATATTAAAAAAAACTCTTGGTAAATTTTATTTTCTACCATTCTATGCCCAAAATTCAAGTAATATGTAAGAAGCCAATCAAGTTTTTGGGAGTGAAAGTATTGTAAATGGAAGCATTCTAATTGTTTTAAATCGGGATAGGTATTAATACTTCATCTTCAAGTATTTTTCTAGTTACAAGATGGTCAATTGGGTGTAAGTTCAAATCCAATAGAGAAGAGTGCTTGATTCTTGCATTATTTAATTTCCTTCAGTAGTTGCATTTTCTGAGCTGGTTGGCTAATTTTCAGTTCCGTAGGATGACAATGTCAAACTATCTTAAATCTGGGGGAGATTGGCACCACTCCTCTCCCCGCCTTCCAGCATGTAAAGAAAGAAAGAGTATTAACACGAAAAGGAAAAGAGTAGGCATGGCCTGTCAGTATCTTTTTGAATCATTCACAACAGACTTTGTGAAACCTGTTATGGCTACCTTCTGCCTTTTATTCCTGTTTCTTAACCGAGCACATACACAATTGAAGATTGATTATTTTCAGAGGAAAGCATATGGCTTGGATCCTAGTTTTTGCAACTTTTGGGATTAAAACAGAGCTCAGTCAGGTTTTTAAACTCATTTGGAGCCATAAACTATATTGGTAAAAACAATTTCATGCTGCCCAGGCATCAAGTAGAATATATTTAAGGAAGCATACATCAGCCCGTGCTTGGTCTTCCTTGTACTGTTGTCAGCTTTGTCTGAATTTTTATAAGAACCTTTCACACACTTTGCTTTGCAGGCAATGATATTGTTGCAGAGGACAGCCCTGCTGGACGTTTGGGTTTAACGGTGTGCTATGATTTAAGATTTCCTGAGCTTTATCAGCAATTGCGGTTTCAACACCAAGCACAGGTGCTTGAGATCCTGTAAACTCGGACTAAGTGGTTTGGTTCTCATTTATTACCTGTCAATCAAGTCTAGGGAAATACTTATGGCTTGCTTTTTTTTTTGCTGTTTTCTAATAACTGCAGCCCCCCCCCAGGTTTTTGCTGTTTTCTAATAACTGTCATATGGCTTAATTTTCAGATTATAAACTCAGATTAAGTTATTTGATTCCCATTTATTACCTGTCAATCAACTATAGGAACATACTTATAGCTTGTCTTTTCTGTTTTTAATAACCTCAGGTTTTGTTGGTACCATCAGCTTTTACAAAGGTTACAGGGGAGGCACACTGGGAAATTCTTCTCCGTGCACGCGCAATCGAGACTCAGTGCTATGTAAGTGACCTTTAACTGCACATTTGCATTTGTATTCCATGGGGTTAATTCCTTTCTGGAAATTAAGCCATATGACTGCCAATAGATTAAAAAGAAAATTGATTAGAACTTTGTAGTCAGTTCTTATCCAGCTGCCTAGCTAACATCAATCCTTCACCTGTTTCATGTATGGTAATACAGACAACTTTGTGATTTACCAGTTTAACTCAAGTGCTTCACCTGCTAACCTTTGACAAACAAAGATATGGATGCAGCATATATCATGGTACTGACAAATGGATTACTTGTCACACATTCATAATTAAGTCGTTAATTATCCACAGCAGGCGATTGACTATGTAGGTTTAAGACTCAAGTTATTGTTCGCTCAGATGCGCACCAGGTTGATGCAACCCTGAAAAAGAATATTTTCCAAGATTAAAATAGTTGCCTAATATGCATGCATGTGCATAAAGTGATGGATAGTATGCATACAGACATGAAAATAATGATATAGCATGACATGACGAGCAAGGAAACATGTCTATCCCAAAAATTAATATGACATGGACAGTAGTGAAACCACATTCCTCATTTTAGATGATAAAGTCTAATGTTTAACTAATTTGCCTGAAGTCTTATACATGACTCATCTTCTAAATAATATTGGCTATATCTTGAATGAAAATGGAATATGTTACATGTAACTTTAGCATTGAGTATAGTCTACATTGATGGTTAAGAAATATCTAGGATTGAGTGCTGCAACTTAATAATTAGGATCAATAATTCATCATAGTGGAAAGACTTTGAGGACCTTGTTCGTAGAATCAAACCAGGATGGTTAAAGTCAAGAATTTCCCGAGTGACTATGGGTAGCATGGTTCAAAGTCCTGGTCTCGGCCGCTTACTCGGCGGGCACTGAGACGCATCGGTCGCGACGTCTCGGATTAGTCTCGGGCGATACGCGCAAAACGCTGCATAGAAAGCTCAAAAAATTTTAAAAAAAATAATTTCAAATCTTAAAAAAATATAATCATCAATATTTATATATCACATATCTAAAACATATCACCTAGCCATCACACATAAAATGAAAACATAAATACATGCGTCGTCGGTAGAAATATATCAAAATATGTACATAATGTAGTAAATTGCACAAAATACATTCATAAATATCTGCTATTATAGTCATTTTCACATTATATTGCGATGAGACACAAAATCATCATTATCATCATCTATATTAACTTTATATTATATTTACTAAACTAACTATATTATCTAAAATTACTAAATTAGCTAAATTAACTAGATCATATCTATTTAAAATAAATTATCTTTATATTTCATTTACTAAATTAACTTTAATTACTAAAGTAACTACTTAAATTAATAAATTTAAATAAACTACTAAATTAACTAATTTAAATTAGCTACTAGAGAGTGAGAGAGACAGAGTGAGAGAGGAGAAGAGAGTGAGAGAGACGAAGAGGGAAAGAGACAGAGAGGGAGGAGAGGGAGAGATTTGAGAGGGAAATGGAGGGGGAGACAGGGGGAGAGAGGGACCAAATCGGAGAGAGGGAGAGAGACTGGAAGAGAGAGTCAGAGAGAGATCAAGAGTGAGAAAGAGAGAGACTAAGAAAAAGAGTTACCTGATGATGACGATAGAGAGGGCTCACCGCTCGTAGCGATAGAAGGGGTCTCGCCGGTGAATGAAGAGGGCGACGACAACAAAGGAGGATCACGATCGGAGCTTGAGGCGAAGGAAGAGATTGGAGCTCGCGGGCGAAGGCGAGATCTAGTTTTTTTTTTCCCATTTTCAAGCTGTCGATCACGGGTCTATAGCGGCGAAGCCCAACTCGGGTCTAGTCGGCCTCGACTTGGTCGAGTCAACCCGAGTCGTATCGGGACTCGGCCGATTTGACTGAGTCGAGAACGAGTCGGCCCCGATTCAGTCAAAAATCGAAGCCCTGAGTGTCTCACGTCTCGGTCTCGCCGCGGCGCCGGCTGAGTCGGAGATGACTCAGCCGAGTCATTTCCAACTCGGCCGATACTTCGAACCCTGATGGGTAGCCCATGAAATTGTAGGAAAAAAATCAAAATTGTATAAGACAGTTACACAACCAGCTACAGCTTCTGGATGAGAATATTAGGCAATTAAGACACATGTTAAAAACATGAACGTAGCTGAAATGGGGATGACAAATGAATCGGTGGTAATGCACTAAAAGATAGGATAAGAAATGTATTTATCTAAGAGATTGTTGGTATTAATTGAGGGCAAGAGGAAGAATCGTTTGAAACGGTTTAGACAATGCAACTAAGATCAATGATTGTTCCAGTTAAGAGGATTGATAGGATGGTTGTTGAGCGACAAGGACTCAGGGGTGAACCTAAACAATCATGGATTGATGCATTAAGAAATGATATTCTTTCTGTTAATTTAACAATAGACGGTCATTCGTAGAGCTGAGTGAAGAAAAGGATTGGTCTACCTAAATGCTTGGAATTAATTCTTCTTTTATTGCTGTTGTTCTTGAGGCCTATTTTCTATTATTTGGTAAAATAGTTAAGTGCATAGAAAACCCACCACATTTGTACTATTAATTCTTCTTTTATTGCTGTTGTTCTTGAGGCCTATTTTCTATTATTTGGTAAAATAGTTAAGTGCATAGAAAACCCACCACATTTGTACTAAGGGATGGCACCCAATGGTCTGTACCACCTCGTAACAGGACTAGCATGTCCTACACATGTCCAAGTTTGTTACATGCTCTTTCGTTGTTCTTTTGGTTCCCGTAGGTTTTGGCTGTCTATTCTCACAGCCATTACACACATCCAATATGCATCAAACACGTGGGCATGCATGTAGACCATAAATTGTCTCCCAATTGTATTTTGTAGGTATACGAATTTACATGGTTCCTCCAATTTCTGCAAAAGAGGGAATCTATTTAAGAATTGATTGTGTACTTTTCAGTTTGTCCAGTTTGAGATCTCTCCCAAGGTATCAACCTTTACCAGTTCTGAGACTGTGACATACTATGTTTAGTTTTTGTTACAGTTGAAGTTGAGTGGCCTTTGCAACTTGCTCATCTTGCTTCTGTTTCCTTTCTTTCTCCTCTTAGCCTTACCTGCAATACCATACTCCCTCGTGTAGTGAAGAGTTTGAAATTAAATGTGTATACTCTGCAATTGATTTTTCTCGTAGTAACATTGTGGAGTTTTCAGCAATACTTTACCTGCACAATTTGCACTACAAATAAGTTAACTGTGGAGCTCCCAATCCCTTTAAGATCATTGTATCTGATTACTATCACAAGAAAAAGCTGTATTATTAGCTTAATTACCTTCCGAGGCTGGTTAAGATACTTAAAAGAAGGCAAGCTGCCTTACCAAGCATAGGAAATTGAACCAGTAACATTTTTCATGTTGGTACATGTTGTAGTAAAGGGTATATGTATACTTGAGGTGGTCTGCATAAGGTTCATGTAAATTGTTGCAAAGATAAATTTCGACCATGCCATCAAGATAAGAGTAGATGCTAGAGCAGCAATATTTGAAATTGTGCTCTACCTTCGAAATGCCAAACTGAGTGTGCTTGATCTGGTCAGTATATGCATTTCCATATCTTGTAAGATGTGATTTCTTCCACGCGCGCACACAAAGAAAAAGTGTAAGATATAATGGTTTTACAAGGGCAGCACAACTGCCATGCTGTCATGCATGCTGCTACAACGTTTCCTTGAAATGACAGGTCTTAAGCCAAGCCATAATTTCCAATAGCATGATTCAAATAGTTACGTTAGACAATGAGATTACAAGAAATGAAGCATGATCCAATCTTTTGCAAGTTATTAATTATATTAATGCTATCCTCTTGCGCTAACTCCAATTAGTTTTGTAGTTGTATAACATATTCTCTTAGCTATGATAGCCATATCCTATCGGTTTAATGGAGTATGGCTTTGTTGTTGATACAAGTCATTTGATTGGACATATGAATCATGAATTAATGATGTGTGATTATCAAAGAGGTGGTGCTTAATATCTCAGTCCTATGTTATAGGTTGTAGCTTCAGCTCAAGCTGGAATGCACAATAAGAAAAGAGAAAGCTATGGAGATTCTCTAATTATTGATCCATGGGGGAAGGTTTTAGCTCGGCTTCCAGGTTAGTCTATTCATCAGTCTCATCATACTGTTTGCACAACTACATTAGATGGTTATTAGATAATTAATGCCTGTATAACCATGTCAAGCATACATTCTTATGTTGTATTATATCATGCTAATGATTTGTCTGCTTCAAAGTCAAAATATATCTCATTAAATAGATACAATGTGAACCCTTTCTGCACCCCATATAACATACATTGAGCAAGCATACATTTTTTTTTTTTGTTGAGTAACTAGAAGAGATGGGTTTGCTTGTGTTCTAGCTTTATTCTAGTTTGTATTAGGTTTTAAGAGTGAACGATCAAACATGATCACTTTGAGCCTTTTGTTGGTGAGACATATTAATGAAGAGGGGTAGCTCGGTAGGAGCTAGGACGGTGTCAATTTGAATGAAAATGTGTAAGTGTGCCATTTGCATGCATGATCCTAGGCCTCCTTCACACAAGTGAAAGGAAATAACCCCAATGGGATAAGAGTTCGGAGTGTCTCTAGTACTTAGAAATTAAATTGTAGCTAGCATTTTTGAGAGTGAAATAATGAGAAAACACTATAGTAAAGCGTGTCCGGTCGGGAGTGTTTGAAGATTGCTGACTCTCTGTGAAGTTCAAAGTTATTGAGATTTGAAATATATGAATTTTATTAAAAAAAATCGGCGAATGAAAAACATCTATTTTGTGTGTGTGTGTGAAGAATTACATTAAATAAGCATTATATTGAATTTCCCCCCCTTGTTTTGCTTCAAGTGGCATGGAAGTTTTGTTTCTCTATAATACTTATTTCTTGCAACTTTTTATAGAAACTTCTAAATTAGCTCTAAAAAGTTGTGTAATTTTGATATTAATGTATGTAGAATTGGGAATGTTATAAAGACACATGCATAGGCAGACAATCTGTGCGCATATACACGTTTCCCATGTTATTTTAGGGCTGCATATCCGTATCCTGCTTTTATGTCACCTCTTGGCAACCATTCTTCATACAGAAAATGCTTGTTTATGGTTATTTTCCTAGTCCATAATGGATGGATTTTCTACCAATTTAGATCGTCAGACCACGGGGATTGCCATAGCTGACATTGATCTGTCAACAGTTGATGCTGTGAGAACTAGGATGCCAATTTCTGAGGTAAGTCAACCTGAAATTTCTCAGTGGCTTGTATTTGGAGAACCCCTATTTTGGATAGCGCGAACTCTCTCTTCGCTGCCCTAATAAATTGTGGTATTTATCTTTCAGCATAAGAGGCTAGACAGATGCCAGAAATTCTCATCTTCAGCATCACAATGACCAATTTGAAAGTCTTGCTCGTTTGGCTTTGGAATTCCTATTGGGGGTTTGCAGTGAAACAAGGTGATATGCCTCAAATTGTGACGATCACAGGGAAAACTGGAGAAAGGAAAACAAGAAGCCGTGTGATTCTGTTATACTTTTTATTGAATAATTTGATTGTTAATGTAAACGAAGATCTGTAAGGAGTTGCAGTCATTTTTATCGAAATAAACTGAGGCTTTCCATGGCTGCGTGTTTGCAGTGTATAATGTATCGTCCAACAGTTCACCCAGAAATAACCATTTTGGGTCTTGATTAGTTTTTGATGTTTTCAGTAATTTTATTCAATATATTGAGAGTATTTTGGACAACTGGAATAAAATGAAGCAGTCTACCTTTCTCTTTTCTGCTCTTTTCCCCCCAGGGTTTGAGGGTTAATAAACAGAAAAATGCAGTAACATTCATTTATAACAAAAAGAAATGCCAGTATTATATATTTATTTGCAATGTGATTAGAAAGTCTCATGTACATTCAAGAAAACAGCAACAAGGCTGCTAACCTTGCATCACTCTTCCTCTCAAAAGTCAGAAAAAAGGGGACCAAACGATTAGTCTGAAAACTGTGGAGCTTCAACATTGCTAGTTATAACGAGAAGCATCATTCAAAGATGGATACAGCATTATGAAGATCCACAGGAAAAATTGATTCTTTCTCGCTTATCTTTACAAAATGATTGCAAAATTTATGAGTAGGAACTCGGTGGCATAGCAAAGGTCTTCAGCAAGAGAATACTCACTGACTACTGGCCATACAGCGGTTTGGGATAGGATAAAGCTGCAGCCCTTCTCTTCTCTCCATTGAACTTCGTAATTGCTCTTTCACAAGCCGTAGGGCAACAAGTACATCATGCGCGTTGGCACTGCTGACATCTGAACAGGAGGCGCTGGAACTGACGGCCGTGCTCACTGGAACAAAAGCAAGCGTGTCGTTAGAATGTTCAGCCTCTTGCAGTGAATTGTTTTGCTCATCAACGTCGTGTGAAGCTGGCCTGCATGCACAAGGCAAAGACTAGCGTAATGAGAGTAGACAAAAGCAGATTTTTCTACATGAAAAACAAACATAATACAGCTCAATGCAGGTTTTGTTTTATTAGATTGAGTTACTACTCTGCCGCTGTTCTAGCATTGCATGCTTTTCAAGCTAAGCGATCGTATAGGTTTACATGCTCTAGGTGTGGATGCTATTGCAGCTAAGCAATTGTCTAGGCTTCTAGGTGTACAAGTTTATACAGCGAATTATTGCTCGTCGTTGTGAGAATTAGAGGGGTTTGATCTCAACAATTTCGGGTCGCTAGTTATGTAACACGATATTAGGTTAATTTTCTTAGTACCCTCATAAACTTTCATGGTTTTCTCATAAAATACCCACTCCCCCACATAAAAGAATCCCAAAACACCACCTCAAGTATCCATTTCACAAGCAAGCCCATCCCATAAAACTACCCCTAATTTAGTTTAAAAAAATGAACAATATCAAAATTAATATAATTGAGTATGGTTTTTTAGGATTTCTCGACTTGAGAGCGATTTTCTGGAAAAGCCACAAAAGTTTAAGGGGTATTGGGAAAATGAGCCCAAGAGATTAACATACACAAATATGAGAATTGTCCCAAGCGAATATTGGACTACTTCTAACAAAGAAATAACTGACCCCACCTTTTCTCTATCAGATTCATATGATTCTATCCAACTACATGTTCCAAGCAAACTAATGTCTCACTTTCTTGCCAGTTTGAACTCTTACTACTGAAAAATTCAAGGAACATTCACGTTAAAGGTTACTAATTTTCTTCATACTCATGACAAGTAGTTCTAGCCCAAGCATCAACAAACCAATCGTAGACAGCTTCCTGACAATAGATTTTCAGATATAAAAATTTGGTAATATTGAAATTCCATGAAAGAAGACTTCTGACTGAATCTCAAACCTATCCTAATCCTCTTTGTGCTTTAGCAATAAACTTCTATCTATTGAAGCCAGTTGCATTCAACAATCATAACTCATTCCTAACAATTCATATCATTCAAATCTTAATCCACAATGGAATTTTAACAGAAAATGATCTCCATTGCAGATAAACATACCTCGCACCGTCAGTAATCGAATCCTCGCGATCCTTATCACTGCAATCCACGTCTTGAAGAGGAGGTGCTCCCTTACTCCAAGAGTGTGCAGTCCCAATGGAACTCCAGCTCCCTTCTTGAGAAACCATCTGATTGGCCGAATCGCCTGAAGAACTATCAAAACCATCATTTTCCTCATCATCTTTCACTCCCATCACTCTCCTCATCTCTTCCACATCTCCCCCTGATCCACATTGCCCAGAAGAATCCAGAGTCCCCGGATCGGACTTCCAGCTCTCCGATGAGCCGGCCGAGCTCTCTGAGAGATTCAAAAGCTTCAATGCCTTCAACTTCTTCAGGGCAAACTTCATCCTCTTCTCAGCTCTATTCCTATATTTGATCTCTTCTGCCAGCTGCTTTTCTAGCTCATCCAACTATAACAGAACAGTAAAATAAACCATTAAACGAATAAAAAGGGAGAAGAAGATCACATTCCTGATAAAAATACTAAAAATGGAAAAATCCCCAGATTACAAGAAGTTTAGCACTTTAAGAAAAGTAAAGCTTTCTGCAGTGATAGAAAGGAATCAAGAAAGAAAGGTGATATTTTTGAAGGAAAGGTGAAAACTTTAACACTGAGACATCAAATTAGCAATCAGGGAAAGATACCCAGATGACAACAACCTGAAAAATGTAATAGACGTCATTGTTTTCTCTAGTTAGGGCAAGAAATCACTGTGCATAAAGTTCACATTTCGGGAACAAAGTTGAAATTTTGAGCAACGTGGGTGATAAGCCTAGAGAAACAGTAGCACACATACCCTTTTGGCCATGAGCTCTGCTTCCTCTTTTGCAGCCTTTGAGGCCACTCTCTCTGCAAGCAACCTCCCCTCAAGCGCTCTACAGTTCTAATGCCATTATCTCCTCCTTTAGCCATCATTTCTCCACTGAGACCAAAACAAACTCCAATTGCAAACAGAGGGCTACAAGAAATTGGTAAATGAGGAACTGGGCTTTACCTGAAACTGCTTGATGATGATTCTAGCATCTTTTTCAGTGTCTGTGAATATCTCAAATCAGGCAACAAAGTGTAGAGAGAGATGCAGAGAGAGAGAGAGAGAGCTCAACTCATGGTCTTCTCTGGAAAAAGATGTGAGTTGAGAAAACGCCAGAACTGACTAACCAGAACCAGATGGGCCCTTTCAGTTTCTATTTTAAATTCACAACTTTGAGTTTTGTTTTTTTTTTTAACCTATTTACCAATTATTTTCATATTAACATTCATCTTTTAACATGAGACTACTCTTTTTGAAAGCAAAAAAAAAAAAATCGCATTTTTGAATTTAATCAATAAAATAACCCTTCTCGGATTTTATTTATACAAATTGACCTCCTCCTAACCACAATACGTGATGCAACCGGTCTCACCTGTGCTCGCCACACTCCAAATTATTTAATTTGGGTGACCTGTTTTTCCTGATGATTTCTCTTTTTACTAGTTTGTTAATTATGATGTACTGAAATCTAGGTTAATTGACTAAACAATTACAGAAAATCTAATATGTTTTACTTCATAGATGAGAAGACTAATTCAACGAAATAGAAGAGAGAATGGATGAAAAAACTATTCATAGTTATTCCTTTTTTTCTTTTTTGAGAGAAAAGTTGTGACCCAATTGAATATAAGATTTTCCATAACAAAACTTATCACTTTGCTAATGAGCTAGGCCTAACTAATATTAGCCAATAAAATGTTTTTATCCAAATGTAAATGATTTATGATGATTATTTGAAAATATAAAAAAATTCAGGTGAAATGTAAAGCTAGAAATCTTGGGGGTTGATATGTAAAAGTTCAATTTTTTTGAAAACCTTTCACCTACATTTGGCCTTTGTTTCTAATTAGGGTAATTTATTAATATTTTGAAGGAAGATAACAAAACATCATCAACTTGTGTTCTTTCTGGAATCACAAAAATAATTCTTGATTCTCCAAGGAATGAGCTTATTGTGTTAGTTCAGAGGCCATTAGAGTTTGAAAGCTATGTTCTTTGAGTATTTTTACTATGTTTTAAGGGGAAATAAAGTTGTGAAATACTCTTATGCAGTTTTCATGGATAGATTCTCAAAGAATGATATAAAATACTGAAGAAATAGAGGCGCTAAAAGAAGTTTAAATACTAATAATAATAAATAATAATAGATCATAACTGATTGGAATAAAGGGAAAAAATTTAGTTAGAGAAATTGAAATCAGATCTAGTCATGTGTGGGATGGATCTAACGATTAGAAACTAGATGCATTCAAATTTTGGCTAGATCTAGACACCAAGGAGAGAGAGAGAAACTTAGATCTAGTCATTTCTTGCCTGTTTTGTTTTGCATAACTCTAAAATACCAAACTTATATTCATTTGACTATTATTCACATTTTGCTAGATTGTAGTTTATGTAAAGATTCGAAATTTGTTTGAGGCCATATTTTGTATGAAACAGAGCTAAAGAGAATTTTTTTAGGGTTAACTGTAGATATACCACGTGTACTATAGACACTGGTGCAGATGTATCCCTCAACTCTTTTATTAGCAGACAGATCTCCTTCTTTCATTTTTTTTAATTCAAATTGAGTTAATTTCATTTTTTTTAATTCCCTAACTACTTTTTAGCAATATTATATTTTATATTAATTATTTCTCTCTCCTCATATGAAATTAATCCAAATATGAAAGCAAGAGGTATGTTTGCTAATAAAAGAGTTAAGGGAGTGTATCTGCTCCAATGTCTACAATACAGGAGGTGTATCTGCAATTAACCCTTCTTTTTATATAGAATTTGCGCGTTATTCTAGATTTGTTTCTTCCTTGAAGGGTTCACAGCAAGAAGCACCAATATTTGAAGATTTGAAGAGTAATAATACTCAGGATACAAGAAGACTAAGCACTAAGCAAGCAATGAATGATCTTAAATATAAATTATTCATCATGTTCTATTTTGTTTAAAATTCATAACATGCAAAACATTTCTAAGATAACATGACCATATAGGATGCTAGACTTTAATTATTATCACAACTATTATTTTTAAGGGAGAGAGAGATTTTGATTATTTGATTGCTCCACATGCTTTCTCAACCAATTTATTTGTCCCAGATGGCTTTTCTTTGCATTCAAAATGATTAAAGAACTAATAAAGATGATGAGAAGAGTAGTGGATCATCATTGGACACTTTGGCTTGGCTTGCACTCAAAAAACTCAAGGGGCCAATCCCCAAACCAAGAGAAAGTTACACTTCACTCTTCAAATTAAAACTCTTAATCACTCCTTAATCTCTCAATCTAAGTGCATGCAAGTCTCATTAACTATCCCCCATGATCAATTTATGTAGGCCATGACACATTCGATTAATCATTACTCAAAAGAAGAGAAAAAAAAATCACTTTGATAGAATCCATGGCAAATGTCATGTTGCTTTTCAATGGAAGAATTTCTCCCAAATTTTCTCACACAATCTTGTTTGGAACCAATTCAGACAGCTCTGCAACAAAAATCCACAACACGAAGGTGGTTTGTTTTCTTCACAATCAGTGTGCTGAAACTGCATGTGAACCTCTGATGGTTGATAAGAATGCAAAAGTTTCAATTTCCATATAATATGTACAAAAATAAAAGTAATTTCAATCTTGCAATAGCACTAGATTGAATACTTGATGCTATTTTGAAGCTAACATGCAAAACTGATCCTAGTGATCATCATTGAGCAAAATCTTCTGCACAATCTGATACAGAGCTTGCTCAAGCAAGTCCAGTGCATCTTCACCTCTGGTTCTGGGACTAGTGATGCGAAGCACAATGGGATTTGATGTCGAAACTAATGACGATCGTGATGATCATGCATACCGTTGCAAATGACTGCAGGATCCAGGCGAGATCGATTAATATGATGCTCGGGAGGCTGATATTGACCACGGTGAAGATGTAGCAGGCCATCATGGAGCAGATACCGAGTAGTATGGCGTCTGCAGTCATTTTGTTGAATTCTCGCACGAGCATTTTCTCCATGGACGAATGTTGCTTCTTCCTCCTGTTAGTGTTGCTGGTACTAGCTACCATTCTGTTTACAAGAGATTTAGATGTAAAATGTAATTAGATATAAAATTTAATCAGAATAAATTAATACAAGATTATTGCTTTCAGAAAATTACTTGCATGATTCTTATATATATACATGAAGGCATGCATGAAATCGGCCCATATATGTGAGGATTAGGATAAGAATCACGGCAAGAGATGTTGCCTTCTTTCCATAAATGTGAATATTTTTCACAAAGATGAGAATTTATATGATAAATACAAACCAATATGCTGACCACTCTTTCCAAAACAAAAGATTTTATGAATCCATATTTGTTTCCAAACCTAGTTCTTTCTAGTTTTCTGTATCTCAAGATTTGCAAATGTGTATACTGTTTGCACAAAAGAAAAGAAAAAAAATTCTTTAAAGATACTGTTTGCACACAACATTCCATGTATTTTGTGTCTTCGTACATAAATTACAAAGCTAGAAACTTAACAATCCATCATCACTTCATCTAGAACAGTGTTATATCACACAAAAAAACTATCAAGAAACCAAAACAGCGTCAATCACCAGAAAATCAAACCTGAAAAAACACCACAGCTAGACTTCTGGAGGCTCTTGACAAATCCAGCAACTCTTCAGCAATCCTCCACCTCCGTTTAGGACTATTGAAAGAGATGCCGATGATCATTCTTTCCAAGAACACTTTGGACTTGAGCACAAGTTTCAGAAAGTCTAGCTCCAGTTCACCAACAATTTCCGTCATCTCAATTTTCCGAAGGTTTTGCAGTTCTCACCCTGAGAACATATTCAATAGTCTCATGTATTTCTCCCTGTTTACCTCATCATCTGATGGCTTTTCTCCTACAGAAATATGGGTCAAAATAATCAAACAGTACACATATTAAAATTATCAAAATTCATGCAATGGTTACAAAGTAACAACTCAATGACACTGTCAAAATCACTAACACTGTCGCGTTCAAAGACACTATCTTCAGGAACATCAAGTTTGATGATGAGGGTCTCTAGAACAGTAGTGGTGCCCAACAAGCTCAAACTGGCAGGTAGGCTCTTCTCAGAAAATTCCAGATAGCTGTATCTAACATGATACTTCTATTTCTTACGTTTACTTTTTAGAATTTATTATTTTTCTTGTATAATTTTTAAGTTTACTTTTTCGAATTTATTGTGTTTGATACGTGTCTCAGAGATCACACATGTATTGAATACGGTACTTCTATTTTGAACCTACATTTTAGAGTTTGTTGTATGTGAATATTGTGTCGAGCCCACAAAGCTAGTAACATGGACACTATATTTCAAATTGTGTACGGTGTCTCAAAAACACATATCAAGCACATTTATCGAACACGATACTTCTATTTTGCATGTACTCATGAGAATCTATTATGTTATGTAAATGAGTCATGCTTGAATCAGTATATTTGTATCCATGCAATATGAGCCACACACTATATTTCAAATTGTGTCGAGTTTCCAAAAACATATATCAAACAGATGTATCAAACACAATACTTCTATTTTGTGTGTACTCATGAGAATCCATTATGTCATTTTAGTGAGTCATATTTAGATAAGTATATTTGTGCTTGTGCAACATAACCCGGACACTATATTTTAAACCATGTCGGATACACATGTATCGAACACAAATACTTTTATTTTGGGCGTGTTTGGATGTAATGAATTGGTGTGAAGTGAGGAAGTGGGGAAGTATAATTGCTCATTTCCCTATCTATCCAAACACCGGAAAAGGAAAATAAGAAAACCCCATTTCCCTTTTTCATCTCTCTTTTACACAACCATTTTCTCACTTCCAGAGTGCTACAGTTAATTTTGTGGTCATGTAAATCTCATTTATAATAAGTTATAGCATAAAACAGTTAATTTTTTGGTCATGTAAATCTCACTTGCATTCTAATTACAATCTATTTTTATTTTTCTTAATTAATTTTTATTTTAATATTATTTTGCGGTCAACTTGTGGTCAACTTTTCCACTTCCACTTTTCATTACCATCCAAACACCGGAAACGACAAAACATTTTCCAAACCACACTTCCCAACAATCATCCAAACACCAGAAAACTTACTACTCATTTCCCTTTTTCTTAAAGGAAATAAATCTTACTTCCTACTTCCTCACTTCACACCAATTCCTTAAATCCAAACAGACCCTTTGTATATACTTATAAGAATTTCCAATGAGTCATGCTTGTAAACGTGTGTCCCAGCAACATAAATACGAGCTAGTTTGGGCACAAACCTTTTTATTGCTATATTTCTCTGAAGTTCAATTCCAACCTGATCTCATCACCAAAAAATGTCGTTTTACATCAAAATCTCCTGGTGGAACAGCATAAAACAACACAATGAAACCCTTGGCAACTATTATTATGAGGTATCGGCATGTACAAAACATTTCAATAGTAACAAGTGCATCCAATAAATTTGACATCAATCTGACGACTGTATGCCTTGTCTGATTCCTTTCAACAAATTCTGTATCACATACCTTGTTCGGCAAACACTCAACAAGGCCAAACTACACCAGCCTCAACAATAGTTACATGGACATGATCGTACAAAACAATAAGAGATTTCTCATCCATAGTCAAACCAATACACAAAACAATACCGTGTCAGATATTACAGAATTCTTCCCGGTAAAATCTTTTCGTGAGCTTCCATACCGACAGAAAGTTCTCACAAGGTCAGTAGAGAACCAGCTGTTTCAGTCACTCCATGAAAAAACGGTATTGACATATCTGATATCCGAAACATTGATCCCCGAGTGGGTGCTAAATCAATCGTCTTAGAGCCAGATGAAACTACTTTTTGAAGGAAGGATGGGGCCTTAGCCCCGGTGTATTATTGCCAGATGAAACTACTTCAGCAAGACTCTCCAAATCTTTCGCATGTACACGGCCAAGGACCATAGAGCCAGCCCAGCAGAGATATAAAGCAGAGCTACTCCAAAAGCAACTAGACCATCTTGCCCAGAGAGCCTGTTAAGGTTAATGTAACAGATTAAGTTGAATAAAGGACAACAATTAAAAAGTTATTATACAAATGTGGAGTTCGCGGGAAGAGGTCTAGACCTTGAATCTCTAGCGATGAGGAGGATAGTTAATGCAGTCATTTGGGTTGCTGTTTTCCATTTCCCCAAGTTGTTCACTGCCACGGCCTGCAATCAGGCATTGTTATCAGTATTAAATATGTATCTCAAAACAGGAAAAAGAATAAGAAGAATAATGCAAACGTAGTGAAGTTGAAGAAATAGAGAAAACAACCTCAAGAACTTTACTATTTTGAGAAGCAGCCCATTCTCTTACCGCTGACATGGTTATCTGTGGATGACATAGTGACGTTAAAACATGTTAAACAATTACCAAGTAATATTCCATGGGTTTACATTGTCATTGATTTAAGCATTATTATATATTTTTAAACCATGAGAGAAAAAAGTGTGCTGTCAATATGATTTAAAGTCGCTGCATATAAGTGCAAAGGCAATTATTAGCAAGCAACTATTTTGCCGTGAAACCTTCAATGACAATTGTCACACAGGTTGCCCACCCTTTTCGGTGATGCAGTTTAAGCTCATGCAACCCGGGAGCAATCCCCATCTATATGGTCTTCAGAATCATCATTGCATTGTTGTATCTACTACCAATACAGTTATGCTAACCTTGACAGAAAATGAATGCATAAAGAGCTGCAAATGTTTTTCAAATCTGTCCTCATTAACCACCATGTTTGTGTGTATGTAGAAGTTAATAAGCTTGATAAACAGGTTATTACTGGAAAATATTGATCATAGAAGGAAAAAAATTCAATATCCATGGTAGGCTCTATTATAGACTTGCAAAACAGTGATCAATATACATTCATGATGAGATTCAGTGTTCAGAAATAGTTACAGCATGAAGAATGTGTAAGTGTAAATTTTAAATTACAAATTAATTAAATTAAAAAAAAAATCTAATGCTCAATATCTTTTTGTTTTACTTACAAGGGTATATTGGACATTAAAAAAAATCTCAATTTTTACATATATTTAGAGTTTATTGAATTTTATCCAATCTTATCATATAAAATAGAAATACATGAAATAAAATTCAAGAAACCCGTCAAATTAAACTCTCAGTCTAATAAGAATTTTAAAATCCATCATAAATTCATATCACAATTTAATAAGAGTTTCACAAAACCATAACTAACATCATTATCAGAGGCAATGATGTCACCTTTTCACGTGCATGACACATGCCCAAACCTATATTTGAAAAATCACAAATAAGTTTTCAGCCTTTATTCATTCATTAGTCATGATGCCATGTATGGGGCTTAAACCCACTGATAGAGCATTAAACACCAGCGTGAACCATAGAGAACTGGATGCAACATTAATAGACTATGGAATTATGAAATGATGATCACCTCTCTACCAATAATAGCAATTGAAGGTACAGTCAAAAGCCACGGCACTCCTTCAAAAATTGCAGCATCCAATGGCCTGGTGCATAATAATACTAACGTGGCAGCAACCATTAGCTGCATCCAGTAGCATAGAAACCAATTAGAACAAACCGCAGCCCAAAAAGTGCATGGCAGATAAAACTGGTCTGCAGATCCAAATAACAAAAAAGGGATATAGGAGTCTAGGAGAGAGAGGTGACCTTATCAGCTACAGGATCCAAAAATGCACCAAAAGCTGATCCTAACTGCATCTGATAAATTCAAAAATGTCAAAATGCACCATTAACATATGTTGTAGATAAGATGGGTTTAACATCCCAAATCTGATTGAAAATACAGTGTACCAACCTTTCGAGCAATATAACCATCCAGCCAATCAGTAACTGCGGCAGCAATAAAAATGCTTGTTGTAGCAGTTGTGGCCCAACAACCATTCATATAAAATGCTAAAAAGAAAGACGGAATTTTAGCTATTAACAGTAAAGCTTGTGATAAACTACCAATATCCCATGTCAATAAGAATTTATAAAGATATGTCAAATAGCAATATGAAAGTAGAATGAAGGAAAATCCAAAACAATTACTTTATCACCGTTTTTAGAGTACTGAGAATAGTGAAACATACTACATATACACTATAAGCAGTTGAGTATCCATTACTCTCATTGTACCACAATCAGAGAGCCTATTTTAAATAGTTGTAAATATTTCCAGACTAAGTTAGACTAAATGGAGCAGATTTCAGGCTTGACAAGCATCGAAAGATCAAATTCATGATCTATATTTTATAGGGATTATTCAATCTTCAAGTCCTGGATCAATGACGTCGAAAAGTAAACTTCATGTCTTCCGCCATGGAGACAAGATTTTCATACAGGTGGGTTATCAGGTAACAATTTCTAAACCTTCTTAATCCTGCTTTCTAAACCTTATTTTCTTCAAATAAACAAGACAACATAGGGAGGTGCACCTTTAAAAAGAGATGCACACAACAATTACATGAATAATAGAAATAAAAGTAAAATTTGAGTTTGATGACCTATTGGCCCCTTCCTCCCTCACTTTTCATGTGTGGGAAATCATTCTCCACCCTTTCTCTTTTTCTGTGAATGTGGTTTCATTTATTTATTTATTTTCATTTTTCTTTGGGTGTTGGACTGCACAAGGAGCAGAGAAATGAAGCAGAATTTCGGGCCTGTATAGGGCCTCAGGTTGTGAGTACATGAGGTATAATCCATTGAAATATGAACATTTTCTGGAAGTGATGAATACATAATGAAGCAGATCAAAATCCATCATAAACTTGGCCATTTTCCATGGAAACAGACATTAATCAACAATAAAATGGGGCAGAAAATGTAACATCTTTATATCATTCTTTCAAACAAACTTTTATGATCTTGAGATTCCTTATCAAGGAATATACTTATACTATCCAACCTGCTACCCTAGTCAGACTCCTGAGCAGGCCCGGTTCTAGGCCAGTTCAAGTGGTGCGACCGCACAGGGCCCCAAGTTTAGGGGGCCCCACAATCAACTTGTAGTGAAAAATATCGTAGAAAAAATAATATTAATTTATAATAGACAAAACATACATAAATATGTTGTAGTCTAGTTGGTCAGGATACTTGTCTCTCACTCGAGAGACCTGTTTTCAAGTCTCGGCAACAGAATACTTTTCTTTTTTTAGCCTAGCTATCGGATCGCGCGCGAAAGCGCTAACGAGAGGAAAATTTTCCATCCATTTCACCCCAAAATCTCAGACCCTAATAAGTAGAAATCAGGCCCGGTTCTAGGCCGGTTCAAATGGTGCGACCGCAGAGGCCCCCAAGTTTAGGGGGCCACACAGTCAACTTGTAATGAAAAATATAATAGAAAAAATGATATTAATTTATAATAGACAAAACATACATAAATATGTTGTAGTCTAGTTGGTTAGGATACTTGTCTCTCACTCGAGAGACCTGGGTTCAAGTCTTGACAACAGAAATACTTTTTTTTTAGCCTAGCTATCGGATCGCGCGCGAAAGCGCCAACGAGAGAAAAATTTTCCATCCATTTCCCCCCAAAATTCAGATCCCCAAATCTCAGACCCTAATAAGTAGAAATCCTAACATCAAATCCACAAGAAAGACGGACAAGAAAAGCAATAAGAATTGAAATTAATCATGAAAGTGCGATCACTAAAGCTACAAGAAGCTCACAAGACACGGCTCCGACTTCATCTGCTCGATCCTTTGGGGCGGTGAAGATCACCTCTTTGTGACTTCCGCCGCCTTTGACACCTCTATCTGCATCCACGAGCAATCGCAGCCGTTGAATCCCATTGAGGTCCTCTGTCATCACAAGGTTAGGGTCACCGCCCTCGCTCTCAACCCTATTCTAGTTCTCTCGCTTCTGGATCCATCGATCACTCCATCAAGCTCTACATTTTTACAAGTAATTTCCCTTTGGAGTCACGAAAACCCGAATATTTATGCATTATACCTCAAAATTAGTTTTTTTTGTCATATTAAGAATATTCTTGCACCGTGAATGTAATTAGATGGTTAATTAGGGTTATTTCTTACTTAAATGTGAAAATTTTAATTAGCAATTTTCATTTTCTAGCATTGCATTACAGCTGTTAGTGTTCCTTCATCATAAATTTATTTTTAGCCAAAATTTATAACCGGCTAAAAGTTTATTGTATAGGTTCACTGATATTTTAGGTAGAGTTTATGATTTCTTATTGATTTCTGAATGCAAATGCAACTTCCCTTAGGTTAAGAAATAAACAATTATCTTATATTAATCATTATATAGGGAAAAATTCAGGCCTAACTAGCAAAATTTATCTTATATTAATAACAAAAATTCAGGCCTAAATATTTGAAGTAACTTATACTAATCATTTTGCTTCATTCAATCTGTAACCTTATATATGTTCAAAATTTTCTTGGCCTACTAGTTCTCATATACACCTTCCTATTAATTCTTAGTCATTTCTTTTAATATAGTTTTCAGAATTTTGAAATTGTACTTTATATTGATTACAAATAATACTCAAACATACATGTCCTTAATTTTTCGCATAGAGAAGGGCCCTGTGTTCACTTTTCGCATAGGGCCCCTTAAATCTCATAGCTAGCCCTGCTCCTGAGAATAAAAGTTGGAACTTGTCACCACAACCTATCCTTCCATTGAGGATGTCCTTTTCCAGAGACTTTCCAGGTCAAGGAACACAGAATTATGAACAAAAGATCCGCAAAGAATCCCATAAAATGAACTGGTAGAAATTGACAGATCTGGGAGGGTGTATCTACTAAGAGAAACCCATTCAACTCTTGTTTCATCTCGAAACATCATGGATGATACAAGTAACCAATGGGAACCAAGGCATGATTGGCCAAGACAAAATTAACTCCCATAGAAACCATCAATGCCATCAAATGCAAAGGAAATCCCATAATTATGCACTACAGAGAGGAAAAGGGGTTGGGAGCTAAGTGGTTGGAAGAAAGCCTAAAAAAGAAAGGTGCAAACCTCTATGGGCCGTGAGTAAGAATAAAAGGCAGTTAAGAGTAAATCTGGACTATGATGGATAGAATGCTCCAACCCAGACCTAAGTATTTAGTCATGTCAGTTCTTATAGAAAATAAATCGCAAATGCCAGTTTAGGTGCGATGTAATTGGCATAAAAATAGTTGGTTGTCTTAGTGTAATGATGTCTAATTATATCATGTCTAGACCAACAAGGTTAAACATTGATAATTGAGAACAAATTAGGACCAGTCATGAAGGACCTTGAACAAAACTTCCCATGTATCCATTTACAAGCAAATTTAAGCATTTTACTACTTCATATCCAAAGCCTAGTATTGCACCCAGCAAGAGCCAACAGAGGGAATCTGTTTAATATCCTGATTAACACAATTCCATCTTAACCACTCCATATTTATAAAGTAGAAATAAATAAAAAAATAAAAGAAGAATATACACACAATTCTAGGACCCAAAACTGAAACCCAACTAAATGAGTTTAGGATGTAATTTAGTAAAGTTTGTATGTTCATTAATTGATGCATGCTATTATGAGTGTGTCTATCTTAAGCTAAAAGTAATGACCACAGTTACTGATGAAAAGCCGTATAACTAGAAAATCACCTCGTGACAAGTTTTAGCCTGCAAGTGCCCCACAATACTACCACAAACCTATAAACCTTTTTTGAGGTATCAAGAAGAAGGTATATTGATCTGCATGGAAATCTTTGCTTATATTTCTACCCTCTTTTCCTTGTCATGAATCACACTCTCTCCTGTTCTTGTTCAGATACTACATCCTTCTTACATCCAGTCAGTGGATGACTCTACTTTACATGTATCTTCTCTCTAAACTACACTCATCTTTCCATTTAACAAGAATACTTCACTTCAAATTAAGATTCACAAGTCTGTTGTTTTCTCTTTAACAAACAGGTGAATCTAGAAAAACAAGTAAAAGCCTATACCATGACTCACCCCCTGCACATCTCAAAAAGGTCTACACAAACACAAATGCATAATTTCACTTCATTCACAGTCATGTGCCGATCCATAAAAGTAACTCATTGCCTAAAAGTACACCAAAATCTATTTTGTGATCTTAAAGAAACTCAATCAACTCAATATGAGTAGAAACTAGAACTGTCATAATTCCAACATTTCTACAATTATAAAAGAAACTTCCTCATCCACCAGATTCAATGTCATATTGAATTTCTCACATCATATATCAATTAGAGATCAGATCAAAATGTCTGCTCTGAAACCAACCGAAAGTGTCCACTACAAGTTTATAGATTAAAAAAAAAAAATCCCCTAAAGCTAAGTATCACAACCAAAAAAAACACCAACAACAAGAACAATAAAGAGAGTAAATAAGAACTACCCCTCACTGGAAGAGACATGGCAGTGTCCCATTCAACTGTCAGCACAGAGTGAACAACTTTGACATCTCCTCCTCATGTTCCTTACAACTCCCATCCCCCACGCTCAACTGATTCAAAGAAGAACCTGTCACCTCATTTTTTATCGACTCATCACCTACCAACCTCCTCCACCGCCACCCCACAACCTGTGATCTCAAAATAAAACAAATTTTCCTCGTCCTAGAGCTGCAAACTATGAAAGTCCAACTGTCCAAGTGCTGTTGGAGATGTCTTGAATAAATTGTGATTTGGAGACCTTGTGTCAGAGATTCTGATGTACTAGTAATAAATAAAAGAAAGTGGGGGGTGATGATGGCACTGGATGGCCTTAAGTAGGGGATGCAATAAATGTTGGGAGCATTGGATTTGGATTGAGGAATTTGTAAATTTGGGGTTCGAGATTTTTGGAATAAATTCGAGGAATTAGGAGACTTGTCTATGAATTCAAGCTGTTTTGGTTTGTGCGCAGGCTACTCTATAGTCAATTGCATATGGTAGATCTTTGTACGGGAAATTTACTCTTAGCTCTAAACAAATGGAATGACTAATATGCCACAATACAAATTAAATTAGGCTGGGGTCATATTCTGGAACTTCAAACGAGCTTATTATAAGCACTTTATTTGGGGTGAGCTTGAATTAAATGCGATTTTTAAATTATTTTCCTAAAATCAATTCAGCACATTGTGCAGGACTAAGTATTGTGCGACACAAAAATATGTACTACCTCAACTCAAAGATAGGGTCAACAAAGGTAATCATTAATGTGGATTCCACCTGTCATTTTGAGTCTAGACATCACACTTTTTGCATGCTACATAGTGCACAATACTTTCTTCATGTAAACCCATGGAGAAGTACATTTCTTCATCTCGTGTGCTTATATAAGCATGCCCTTTTTATGGAGTGAGGAACTGTATAAGATGAGTTTATGCTAGTATTATATGAAATGAAATTGTTATACAATGAATATCACACTTAAATATAAACATGGAAGATTCATATAAGAGAATTATTTTGATCTAAAAATATGATTTGTTTGTCTTACATTCTCTATGAATTTCCTTGTAACAGGTTTGCTTAGAAAATTATTAATCTTTTACTATAAAGTATAACAGATTGGTAGTATAGGAAATATATGATTTCCTTTGTAACGGGTGTAGTTAGAAATTTACTTATTTTTTTACCATAATAATGGATTAGGCTGTATAGGAAATGAAAGATAACATCAGTATAGACAATTTGTTGCTTAATGAAAATAGTTGATAGTTTATTAATTTTAAATACCCATTGTCACCAAAATGGCGTCATCTGCGATGTCATCTGCAATATCTTGAAGCCTAAAGGCTATGACCACGTTGTAATGCCTAGCAGCCGGTGATGAAGCAAAAGATGAGATGAATATCTACTTTGAAGCCATCAACAACTCCTAGACGGGTGATAGACCCTTTGATACCATAAAGACCTCCTTAGCTTCGACCAAAACAACTAAATCTCTTATAATATAATAGGCCATGTCATGAAATTTCCAATTTTGTATGAATTCCATGTACATACACCATATGTCTCTTCTTTGAATTTTGTTTGTCAATTCATAGAAAATATTTGAATTTTTTTTTCGACTTATAGAAAGCATGTGGTTCTTATACCTTGAATCCCACATAATTAATGATTAACACGTACTCAACCTCTTAGAGTTTCTTGTGTGGGAGAAGCGTATTAGCATATACTTTAAATTTTGTGTGAAACTTAATTTAACCATGTTATGTTACCTACTTTTTGAAATTTATTAGAAATTGTAACCATGATTTCTAGTTAAAATATAAACCTAGCTGGTAAACTCACTCACTATTTACGAAATTGGAATGACATTGACTTTTTTGAGATGGAACTTAAAATTGAAGTATTATGAAGGGTCTTAGACATTTCTTTTACTTAAGGAATAGCATCAGTTATCTTTTGGGACTAGAAGATCATGTGTATGATAGGTTTGTAAAATTATAGTCAAAAAGAGATCGTTTTGTTGAGCATAGTGCGAACAAATAGTCACACATCAGTTAGACTTGGGGATGGTCTTAGGTATATAAGTGTTTGGGCTACTCCACCTAACAAGTTTATCTTTTGGGATTGTGCCCCAGCTTCATAAGTGTTATCAGAGTCATACCCGACTTTGGACAGGATGTGTGAAAGATCTCAAGGATGATGGACGGGGCCCAGGCCACTGCCTAGAGGGACAGGGGACACCGCCGGTGGGTGGGCTGGTGGCTTCCTCTTCCACTGCGACGACAGGGAGGCCCAAAAGAGGCTGTGACTCTTTGTTCGAAGGGGGTATTATTGAGCAAATAGTCCCACATCGATTAGACTTTGGGATGGTCTTGGGTATATAAGTGTTTGAACTACTCCACCTAATAGGTTAACCTTTTGGGATGGTGCCCCAAGCCTTGTACCTTTTCTTTCCTGGGACCAGATCACTCTTTAAGTTCATGTGTATTTAATACTACAAAACCAATACAGTTATATCTCGCAATCACATACATACAGACACGAAACCACATTTTGCATGTACAATGTTTGTGTCATGACATGTAAATATCCTCAAGTCATCCACCAATTCATCAAGCACATCATAACTCATTCTTCATTTTAGACAATTATAAATCTAAACCAACAAGAGGAACAAAACTTTGCCAGAGAATTACTAGAAACTCAGTAAGTTTTAAATTTCAATCCAGTTACAGTTTTTTAGAATGTGTAAACCATAATAATAGCTCTCACTGCCCTAAAATACAAAGTTATCATGACCTGCAATCCTTAATAAGTTCAAGCAACTAAACAAGAATAGAACCTATAAATTCCTCTCCATCGAAGTCCAAACAGGATATATATTCTGGAATTGACACAGAGTATACACTACAAATTAACACAAAAGATCCCTCTTTCACGCCCAGAAAAGGGGGAAAAACTCCAAAATCAACAAGAAAGAGAGATCAAGAGAGTAAAGAAGACATACTGCTCACAAGAAGAGGCACGGCGGCGACCCGCCCGAGTGTGAGCACCGTCGGTATCGTCAACAACCTCGACCTCCTCTCCTCCTCCACCCTTTCCTCCCCCTTACAACTCCCATTCACCTCCCCAGCCCGATTCAACGACCCCATCGCCCCCTTCTGGATCCCGTCACCCCCCACCGACATCATCCACCACCGCCCCTTCGCCGGCGACGCCCCCGCGCCCACGAAACAATCTCCCCGCGTCCTCGAACTGCAATTTAGGAAACCCGAGGGCCGCCGCCGGAGATATTTCGAGCCAGCTGCGATCCGGAGACCATGTGAGAGAGAATCAAACGCTGGCGGCCCTTGCAATAAATAAAGGGAGGCGGGGGGCGGTGACGGCACTGTACGGCCTTCAGTAGGGACGCGGGGATCGTTGGGGGCATTGGATTTTAGATCGGGGAAATTTGCGGAGTTTGGGAGAGGTACGAGGGGGTCCAGAATAAATTTGTGGATTTGGAAGGGGCATTTCTGAGAATTCGAGGGGATTTCCTCGTGCCCGGGTAAATTACACGTGGGGACTTGCACGTGGTGGATCCTTTTATGCGCGAAAATGATTCTTGGGCCTTTTTTATTTTATTTCGTTGAAGATGGCCAATGGGATGCAGCCACTTTAACAAGTTCCTTACATGTGAAGTGTCGGTGTCAGATACAAACACAGCTTCATAGTAGAACTGTCTGTGCCCGATATCAGAAAATTTATTAGAGCAAAGATATGCTATTAGCCATTGAAGTGAGAAAAGATAGTAAATGGTTGATGGATGATTGATAGATGATGATGATTTCATCACGGATCAAAGTTATCTCAGGGATCCAAAAATCTACACATTTTCATTTTAATTTCACATGCATTTGCACGTGCCCAGAAAGTGTGGTAACTCGCACTATGCAGCCTGATATTGACTTGAAATATGTGTCTCCCCAAATCCATGCAGAAGAATTTTCAGGTGTGAAAATTTCTGGTTGCAATCATTTACTGTTTTTAATTAACTCCTTTCACCTGATAGGCTTAGCAGTTGGAGTTGAGGGGTAGCTAAGTTGTGGCAGGCTCTTTCAGACAAGCAAGAGCAAGAACATGTCAGGCTTAAGGTTTCTTCTTTTTCTTTCTGGTTTTTCCCCCTTCTTTTCTTCTTATTTTGAGATAAAAAACGGTGGGCGTACACCGGTCTCTCACGTTTCATTAAAAAGATTTTAATGAAAACATACAAACAAGTATGCCGCACAAAACAAGAGAGTATGTGAACCTTAGGTTTTACAGGGTAAATATATCTGATAATCTAACTGTTTTTTCTCACAAAAACAATACATCTCTACTGGGGGTACTGGGCCTGTTATTCCTTGCACTTCAGTGTTACAGCTTCCATTGCGATTGAATTTTGTGGAATTATGCTTTATGCTTTTACCTGCATCTAGAATGCAGATTGAAAATTTTGGTCTTAGTGTATTTAAATGCCCCTGTAGAGTTATGACTCAAGTAGAGGACTGTTCAGAAATTCAAAAAAGCAGGTTTTTCTTGGGAAAGGCTCATAAAAGCAGGTTTTTCTCTTGCATAGGTTCATTATCCTGAAATAATTGAAATTCACATCTGAAAGTGTTGTTTTTGTGTTTTCCTGTCAACGGACAGCAATTTATTCATATATTTTCCTGTTAACAGAACAGCTAAAATCATCTGCAAAGTGTTATTCTAGCTAAAATCATATATTTTGCAGTTAATAGACAGCTAAAACTAGCCTTTATTGTTGTTATATAATAGGTTTTACTTTACAAATCTATGTAGCATGAACACTTTTGTCATCAATTCATGTGATGTCAAATAGATACATGTATAGAATACAATACATGATATTTTTATTTTTATTTTACGTGTACTTTTAAGAAAAATTATTGGCTTATTTTATATTGTAAACCTGATCCGAGCATCCTTGTGCATGAAACATGTGTCCGTGTCGATCTTAATCGCGACTACAGTAGTTAGAGATGCACTCTCCCACGTCAATTGTGAGTGGTGACTGCCCCCATAATCTAGGCCCAACCTGATAAATTCTCCAAGGATCAACCTATGACAAGAGGCCAGCTACCTCTTTGTCAATCAAATATCCTCTTCCCACCATTCTTGAACCCTAAATAGTATGAGCTGACTTGCCACCAACTGATTTCATGCCAAATGTAAAAGGGACAGGGCTTTGAGAAAATGGATGCAGCTGGCCAAGAGAAAAACTGAGATTTTTGTGATGATATGTAAATTCTCCTTTCTTTGACTGCCGACAGGGTTCTGTTTCTGAGTTCTGGCAGGCCCCCCCCAGTGTTGTTGGAGTCACTTGCCCAGAAATCTTGCAGCTGTGGGGTTTGGTTAGTTACAGGGTGGGACTAAAGAGTAGAGACTTGAGAGTTTTAGTTCTTTGGGATTTTCATTTTCATTTATGGTTTAGCTAGGGCAAATTGCAAAAATGTCCTGTGTTTGGGCCTGTTTGTTTGGAAATGAGGTTTAATGATATGCTAGCTTATTTTTCTTCAAAAAATTTAATTACCAAAATAAAATTAAAGAGATATTCTATGTAATATATATAAAAGAGAACTTATTTAAAATTGTTTATTTATATGGAGTAATTATAGTGACAAATTTCAAGAGGTTGAGTTGCACCAACTGAGCATTACCGAAGCAGTATTATGCTTCTTTCTCTCGTGGGAGATCGTAAATTTAAATCTCCCTATCTGCAACGGGTGAGGGGATTTTTCGAATTAAATTTACAGGGTGCACTAAAAAACGTATTATGCAACTGTTTGACTTATAAAGACTACTAATTTATAAGCGGTTCGTAGAGCTAACCCATGTCATGGCGTACGAAGACTGTGCATGAAGGGTACAAGCAATTTCGTGAAAATTATTGATGTGACTCAAGACATGCTTGGTGTTTCATTCTCTCTCATAAATGTTTCTTTCATCCGTTATGACAAGAGTTCCTGATGTAACTCTATCGGCATTCTCCAAAAGGAAAAAAAAGTTCAAGTTGCAAGTAGACATAATAGCAAAAGATTTAACTGAAATGCAAGCTCTATCAAATTGTCCAGAATTATTAGGGAAAATAATGTATAAATGTAAATATAATCGTCCCAATATCTATGTCTGGATCCAGACATTTGAAAAAGAGGGGAAAGAAAGAAAAATAAAGGAAAATAAAAGAATATTTGTTTCAAACACACACACACATCTAAATTTTATATAACCAAAACAGTAACAATGAGCATGTTGTTAACAACAGCAATTGATAATGACGTTCACCAAAGCCACCAACTTTCCCTACTTCACAATCACAAAAACGCGTTACTTCGCTATATCAGAAACACTGGGCACCTCACCGCTAACAAAACTGGCTGCCGAGGCTCAGAAAAGCTCCAGTAACAATTGCAACAATTTCATACAAGAAAACGGTCGGCAGCAATTTGACGTCAATGAAGCATTGCAGTTAGGATTCTGTGCAGCATTGTGTTTAATTGTTGAAAAGATATCAAGAAGATGAAGATAATTGTTGAGAAATGGTACAGGTTGGACTTGTGTCGGGTCATCGCGCTTTCAAGAGATTCTTTGTGCCGCTAACCTACCGTCCGTTCACTACTCCTCGCAAAATTATTATATATGTATTTTATTATAAGTTACGGAACGCAACCCTGTATTAAAGAGCAACTCCTTGTTCACTCTTCAGAAAGGAGTCAATAGATGTTGATGGGCATTAGATTTCATTAACTTTATTTGTTGTTAAAGTTGATTAAAGCTTAGTTTATATATCTGTTCTGATATCTGAGAGTACAATTAGAATATATATAATACTGATTCTGTTGTAATTAATGCATCTTAATGCAGTGTGAACTGATGAAGACATTCTGTGCTTAAACTAATGTGACAGTTTGACTCATATGCCTGTTCTTATTTCAAAATAGTACACATCGTCTCTAGATTACATCTTACTGTTAATTTCAGAAACTGTCGGAAACAAAAGACAATTTGATCTTCTTCATTGAAATGAGCAATGATGAGAGAAGAAGCCTAGGAAAGATGATCTGTGTTTGTTGGCAACTTCATCAGGGACATTTGGAATCTGTTCCCAGGTTTTGTATATATACTGTCAAGTTCGTGTTCATGTGAGTGTATTAATCATCAGTTTTTTTTTTGTGACAGCAGTGACCTTTGCTGTTCTGCTAGCAGTTTTTTTGATCTTTTATAGCCTCTCTCTTGTGAAAGGGCATATGCCCTTTCAATTATTTTGAGGAGAATATAGATGAGGAAATATTGAACTCAATAGAAAAAGTTTTTCTTAGTAAAATTTTCATTTTTTTCACACATGCTCGATCAAATGTGCCAAGAGCCAGCACAATTGAGAATGGAATTTGTGAAGGATACAAAACCTGTATCCAGTACTAAAATTTATGAAACAACATATGGGGACAAAGTAAAAATAGCAAAAATTTGTACATGAACCCATTTCATTTTTCTTCCTAAAAAAATGATGGCAATAAAAACAACATGCTGTCTATAAAAATGCATATAAATACAGAGACCCAAAATTACATGTACAACAACCAAAAGAGCAAACTTTTTCCTGAAATAATCTGGGCAGGATTCGAGCAGGAGTGCACCTTTTTTCTTTTTCTATGGAAACGACGATAAAAAAGATTGATAACCAGACACCAAGTCGTAGCCAGCCTAGAGATGGAATCTTGGTGGGCTATGCTATGAGCCATGATGAACCCAAATGGCAACCAAGCATTCAAGAAGACATTCACCTCGGTGCTCTCTCAGATCCGCCACCTTTTTTCCTTTCGCTGTCTCTTCTTGTTCGAGGAGGCGTGCCTGGCGCTGCCAGCCGAGAAGAGTTGTGAGCTGTATGGCTCTCAGGAGTGTAGTTTTGGGAGGCGAGGTACGTGAGAGCTGTTACAACATCAGCTATAAGTGGCCTCATCGTAGGCTGCTCCTGAACACACATTGCAGCCACAGCGAGTGCTTGGTACAAGCCTCTCATAGGGTACTGCCCCTGGAGCATTGGATCAGCCATCTGAGGGAACTTCTTCCTGTCCTTGAAAAGGGGTCGAGCCTGAAAGTAGATAAAGATTGTTGAAGAGGCAAATCAAACACCAGACACAAAAATTCTCCATGATCAAAAGAATGATGAATAGCTCCAGTTGATCTTTGCAAATGGATCATAGTTTTTATCAGCATGTTTCTATCGTTTCTTGGTTTTTGTGATTTTTGACACTTGTATCTGACAGATAAAGATGCATAGAAAACACAATTGATTCTGGGAAATATGCAGTGGTATCTATTACTAGTAAACCAATATGTAGCTGGCTAATTTTTTATTAATACACCTATATGCATAATAGTCTACCTATCAATGTTCCGTAGGGATCTATCAGCATGATTAGATATACGTGAGTGCACGTACAAGGTCAGGCATTTGGAAAAATGTATTATATTAATGGTATAATTGGTGGCCAGAGTCTTTGAGGCCTATCATGCTATCTCAAGGTAAAATGTATTAAGCAAGTGTCCAAGGCTAGTTGACAAGCCAGAGTTATCCAAGGAATCAGCCAAATATGCTTGGAATATTATGGGCTTCCCTTGTTTCACACGGCTCACAATTGAACAAATTCAAAAGGAAAAAGAAAAAGAAAACAAAAACAAAAAACTAGTCAAACAAGCAAAAGAAGATAATCGAAATCAATCAAAGGAAAGATGCAAGTTATGCTGAAAAATTTCAATAGGTTAAATATACACCTCCTATAATAGTCAGCAACCAGGTTATGACCAATCAAAAATAGCAGGCTCCTGGTCTAACCATTTAACAGCATCGCTAATCTCAATGACAGATTACATAGTTCAAGAAGGTAATTGGGATTAAGATAAACACAAAAAAGGGGGGAGGAAAAAGGAAGTGAAAATGACTCCCAAAATGTCTCTCTTCATAGGAATATCATGACATCACATACACACTGGCAATGAAAATTCAAATTCAAATGTTTATTGTTAACGAGCATCTTTTATGATGTGAGTATAATCAAATGACGGAAAACGTAGAATGGGGCAGAGTTTCTTACCCATGCAACGAGATTATGCTCTCCAGCAGCTCTTGAATTATCAATGGCCTTCCTTCCAGTGATAATCTCCAAAAGAACAACCCCAAAGCTGTAGACATCGGATTTTAGTGTCAGTTGTCCGGTCATAGCATATTCGGGTGCACAATATCCATAGGTACCCATCACTCGAGTAGACACATGAGTCTTATCACCAACAGGACCGAGCTTTGCCAAT
The DNA here is from genome assembly GCA_038442645.1 of Agave tequilana. NCBI lineage: Eukaryota > Viridiplantae > Streptophyta > Magnoliopsida > Asparagales > Asparagaceae > Agave > Agave tequilana. The sequence continues at coordinate 28,507 of JAVJIF010015250.1, read as the reverse complement.
CCAAAATCAGACAGCTTGGGATGAAATCCCTCTCCAAGCAAAATGTTGGAGCATTTTAAGTCACGATAAATAACTGGAGGACTTGCTTTATCATGCAGATATTCTAACCCTTTAGCTGCACCGGCAGCTATTTTCATTCTTGTATTCCAATCAAGCCGCCTCCTATCCGTAGTAAGATCTGTTGCAACCAAGGCAATCAGATGAATAGCACTATAGGTATACATGTATGAAGTCTAGACAAATGAATTATGCCTGGGACATCAAATGTGATTTTGATGTTGAAGGATTATATTATATTATATCATACCATGGAGATGATCTTCCAGAGATCCTAATGGCATGTATTCATATACCAAGAGCCTTTGATCTCCATCGGCACAATAACCAATTAGGTTAACAAGGTTGGGATGGTGAAGTAGACTCAACATCAAGACTTCAACCAGAAATTCCCTGTTTCCTTGCAATCCATTACGATCAAGCTGTTTAATGGCCACCACCTACAGCCAAACACAACAAACAACAAACAATTCATGCCATTGGCATAAGATGAGGAACTCTACAACATCTAGCATAAATCACTTTTATGACCAAATTACATATTTCAGCTCTCCAGCTTAATAAATTTTGTTTTAAAGTTGAGAATGCAGCGTAAAAGGAAACATGGCGAATCAGAAAATGAATTATGAGTTTAAACAAAAATAAAAATCTTCTATCGACAACTGTATATAGAATTCAATTGGTCACTTGAACACACATAAACGGGAACTAAAACTGTAAAGAACAAATATTACCAAGTACTGACCTGGTTGATACTCTCCAACTTGCCCCTGTAAACTCGACCGAATCCTCCCTCTCCCAAGAGGCAATCAGCCCTGAAATTCCTTGTCGCCATAGCCAGTTCACGGAATGTGAAAGTCTGGGCAGCAATGCATTCAGACCCTCTGTTGGAATTTTCCTTCACGGCCTCCTTTTTTGCATCCAGTGAACTCTGCTTCTTCGGGTCCAATGGTGGGGCTGGCTTAGGCTTCTCTGCTAGTGGAAACGAGAGAGATTTGAAACCAAATAACAAGATAGAAAAATTACTAGATCAAATAACAATGATGTAAATAATACTACATTTTGTTCCTAATAAAGGATTTCATTATGCTTATGCTGCCAATAACCGGACTAATCTTAAAAAAAATCTTAAGGAATACACAGCAACACTCATCATTTTTTAAAAATATACAAACTTCCAACAGAAATATCTCAATATTAAGTAATACATCTAATTTACAACTTTTAAGACAAAAATGCACCCTACTGTGAAGATGAAATTCATCTTCAATCATTATCATCTAACACCGTATAATATTGCCTCATCACATCTAATTTCCCTTTGATTGAACTGTGGCAAACACATGATCCCCAATTTCACATTCATTAAAATGGAGGGTGGAGTTTTTTTTTCCTTTTTGGGCTTTGGGGTTGGGGGGGTGATAAACCTCAAAAAAATGGAGACTTTGGTCAAATATAAGAGATATTGATACTGAAAATGAAAAAACTTGTAGCTCAAACCCCACCAAAATCCAAACTTTTTCTCTCTTTCACAACCTAGAGAGTCTAAAAGATCTCAACCAAATACCAACCAGACAACTCAAACACACAATCCAGATCGAACAATTTACCGCAACAAAAACCCAAAATTTCAGCTCAAATCTGCTCCATACGAGCAAAACTCAATCACCCACAGGAGCCAATCACCAATTCGATCGATTTAGAGAGCACCCATGTGAGAAAAAAAATTCAAATAAACATCAAAATTACCTGAAGATTGTGCGATCTGATCCTTCTTTTTGGTCTTTCTGCTGGGCTCTCCAGCGCAAGGAAACCAACCCATCTCCCTCCCTCCCTCTCTGTGTGTGATTGACAAGAGAAGTGAAAGACAAGAGAGAGCGTAACAAGAAAAAACATAAAAAAGGAGAGGTGACTGGTATCAAATAAAAAAAGAGAAAAAGAAAGAAAAAGAATGATTGAAAAATAGAGGACAAAAGATTGCCCCCCATTATAAAATACACGGTTTGATATTAATTTATTAATATATGGTCTGCTGCCGTCTTCAGTGTATCGCAACGGAAACATTGACACAATCTTAATGCTAAATGGGCCGGGTCCATGCAAGTTTAGATCCAAATCGATAACTTATCGGGTTTACACCCGTATTTCATAGACCAACCTGATCTTTATTCTATTATTTTTCTTTTTTTTTGTGGTTTGAAATAACCTGATTTTTTTTATGTTGAGTTGCAGAAAACGTCTTCACGAGGAATCATTAATTGTGTGAACCGTAAAAAGTTCACCACTTTAATTACAGAAATTAAGATTTCAAACTTGTCAGATAATTTTCCAACCATTTTTAGTTATAACCAAAATTCAAGAATTTGAAAATTGCCTGAAATTTTCAAGCATAAGTGATCAAACGGACATAAAATTTAGTTATCTATTTAACTTAAATGGTTCTCTTATTGTATGTGTGTGGGTCTCATATACGTATTATAATATATTATAAGAGTTTCAATCTACGTGTCAACGTCATATTGGTTCTCTTATTATATGTGTGTGTGGCTCACGCACATGAACCGAGCCCACAAAAAAAAAGTTTATCTTCATGCCAACTCCATTAGTTAACACAACCCCTTTGGTTTATATAAACAGGATGCTTGGAATGATGCACCAGTAGGATACAAGTCAAATTTATGTGCATATCTGAGAGAGAGAGAACTCAAAGCATACTTGAAACATGTAGCAAATGAGATTTGACAATGTAGAAACTACATTATATATACATTGGACCAATGTTCACACAGATACAGTCTCTTGAATCTAGTTGTTCGTAGATCCCTTCACTCTTTAAACTATAGCTAGCACTAACATTTATCTTGTTAACTAGTACTAGAATTAGGACCAGAAGAACTTTGTTGGGTTCAGGTATTAAACTGGCTTCTCATGGTTGTGCTTGCCCTCATAAGTGGTGATGATGGACCTAGGATCATCTGATGCTCTCTCAACATGCTTTCGCGCTCTACATTTTGGAGTGCTGCATCTGTAGTAACTCCTGCAAGATTCGATGTGAAGCATCGTCAACAGCAGCTATATAATCGATAAGTTAGAGACAGCGACGCGTATCAGATCCTTGATGCCATATTACCTTGGGTAAGGATTTCTGTTCACAACTTTCTGCCCATATTTTCGCCAGTGAAATCCATCCCCTGAGACATCGTATTGTCTTGAGCTCTGCGCGACATTCTGAGGCTCTGAACCTACTTGAGCTTGATCCTTCCTTTTCCTAAAACAATAAAGACAGTTGATTCACTGCATGAATGCCTATGCAACTCCAAAAACCAACCACAATATATCAGATTGCTCAAAAATATAAGCCCAAATATAAATGGACCTTCAGCTGTCTGTTTGCAACTTCACATGTATCTCTCGTGAAGACCAAACTCCATATGTAGCGATATGTGCATACTTAGAGGAGAGGGACATAAAATATGATGATAAAACAATCACATATTGTAGGAGTCATTGAATGGCCAAAGTCATACCGTTTCTTACGATTATGTTCTGCACAAAAAGTGTCAGCCTCAACGCCCCCATCATATGTTCTAGCTTCACAAGGATTGTGCAAAATATGACCGATTCCAGAATGAATAGGACCACTTGACAAATCAACCTCATTTCTATTATCAGATATTGCGTTCTTCTCCATGAAATGATTGATCCACGAGAGATCACCACTATCAGTCTGTTGCAATCCTGATGCCCTATTCTTTGACTGCTGTTTCTTCTTCGGATGGTTGTGGTCACCTTCGTAGACTATTTCAGCCGTCTCCCCATCAACCGATGTCTCTACCTTCTTTTTCACAGGGCATTTTGGATGTGAGCATTTGTAGTAACTTCGCGGATACTCACTCCCTTTAACTTGCTTTTCCCATACTTCCTCCAGTGATATCCATCATAGTGAATTCCCTTATCTTGCTCCATGCCAAGGTTTAATGGCAAGTTGTCGTGAAGATTGGAAGCTGGCTGGGTACAGAAATGGTCTTTCGCTTCGCCTGGAACCTGAAACCGAGCCTTCATCTCTCCCGATGAATATTCATAATGATCGAAGTTTCCCTGATCAGATACAGAGAGAACAAGGTCTTACGAAATTACCGGTGATCACCGTAAATGAAGTAGTGTAAAACCTCAATCCTGAGCAAATGAGCCTCAAACTAGACGTTATCTCTATAATACTTGTATTCGGAAGTACAGCATGGAAAAGGAAAAACAGTATATATACTGACCAGGCTAGCCAAATGAGTAGCAGTGGTGTTTGCCATAAGTTTCGCCTTGGGTTTGTATATGACAGCTTTACTATTAGATGCACAACAGACCACTGGTTCTGATGATGCATCATCCTGCAAATTTCAAGAAAGATCGACTCAGTGACAAATATTTGAAACAGAAAGTTTGCACCGTTTCTGAAAATTGAAATATGTAAACATACCTGAGAAGTAACAAATCTAGAGGGCTCAACCTTAGGCTCTTTGGTCTAATTACTATGGTGGCTTCAGTCATTGAAGTTGAAGGAGAATCATTGAAGGCACTATTAAGGATCCTTGATAAGAGCTTGAGATTTGATGGTCTTGATGCCACAGGTTTATAAGTAGTGATAACCATTTTCTCTTTATCTTTACCATCCATTTCTCACTAAAAAGGAACTGTTGCCTCAAGACGTATTGAATTCAAATAAACCATGAGAAATTCAATTAAATAAAAGCTATCAACATCCATAACTGCTAATGTGTCATTCTTTTAGAAAAGCTAAGGCAAAGAAATTTGACGTCTCATTTTCAAATGTCACAAATTAGAGTTAACAATATATTGGCATTTAGGCCTTTATTCCTACGCTCAAGAGATAATAGTTTATTTGAGAATTTTCTTTCTCTAATCTTCCTTCTTATAGCCTTACCATGAAAAAATGTAACATAATTTGGAAAAAAAATAACATAACAACTTAAAAAGAGTAGTCTTACTAAAATTAACAAATAGGAGATTTGAAGAGAAAGAAGGAATACATAATACTTCAGAATTATCTGAGTTATATTTATGAAAAAGTTAACCTTAATCACTCCCTTTGTAGGAACAAAAGATCCACTGAAAATGGAAACAAAATGAGAATTGAGCAATTTTTTTTTTTTTTTTTTTGTAAGATTTGACAAACAAATAGTTACCATTACCTGTCATATGATATATAGCCCCTAAATCAATCACCTAAGTTGAAGAATCAAATGAGTTAACTAGTAGAGCATGTGAATTAGTTAAAAATGAAATATATTGAGTTAAGTAAAAGCTAGGAGGATTGATCCATGTGTCATTGTCTCTGAAGTAAGCTTTCAATCATTGATGAATTTTACTTTTAGAGCAAAAAGAAGTGTACCCAAAAATATTCCAAAAAATAATGTGTACCTATCAAAATACACTGAAAATTATTCCAAAAAATATATATATTCTTCTTTTTTTCATGTAGGTGCATGTTGTTTTAACACCAAGGAATACCTATGTAAGCTATGATGCATAACTAGCTAAATTAATAGAAGATGGTAGATCTCTTAATTATTTGCCATAATGAAATAGGACATGGCTAATTTGTAGAAGGAACAAATAATATAGTTAAAACTAATTTTCTTACTAAAGAGAAAATTAGAGAACCCAAAATCACAGAAACATGCAGTTAGGGACCAAGGTTAATTAATTAGATAAAATGAAATGAAAGCATAGGAGTTACCAGAAAGATTAAGCTGAGAAATTGTGGCCGAAATCAGTGCACTGAGAACCTGGAAGTTGAATGGAGGCTTGAGAGGTGGAACTGAGAGCAGATGGGAATGAGAGGAAAAAAAACCCTAGATAGCTCTAGCTTCATAAATGGAGAGAAGAGTCTTGGGGAGAAACAAGGGAGAAGACCGCTAGGTGAGAAAGGGGTAGGATTGAAATTTCAAATCTTTGGAGGGGGGGATTTGAAAGTTCCATGTATGTCCACCGAGTTAGCTCAAGCTGCATTAATTGTGAGTTCGAATCTCCTCGTTTACGGTAAACAATAATCCTCCCTTTTTCAAGAATCTTTTGTTTTTTTATTGAAGCTTCTTCTTTTTTCCAACGTAAGCCGACGTACCTTTTGTTTCTAATTTGCGTGTGTTTATGTGGATTCTTGAAATCGTATTCACCTCCGAAAACTTTATATTATCTTGTCGACTTTCTTATAAGTTTGAGCAAACTCTTTTTCTCGCTATTAATTATTGTCTATTTTCTAATACTGACTTGATAAAAATTATTCTTAACTTATTCAAAAAATATATTCACTCTCTCTCCCCTCCTCCTTCTCGCCTCTTATCGTCACCCCTCACCTGTGTCGTCGCCACCGCTGTCGTCCGTGCCGCCCCCAATCGCACTTGCATCCTAGCGCTCGCTCGGCTGGAGATGACCGGGATGGCCAGAGTTGGAGTTGAGTTGAAGTGAGAATGTGAGTTTGTTGTCAGAGAAATAGAGGAAAAAGATGAAGGCATAATGGTAAATTCACATGTTATTTTAAAGATATCTTAATTTAAAAAGAAAATATTTCAAAATATTCTGATTTATAAACAAAAAAGCTAACAGAGGTTTTTTTTTTAGGTCCAAACTTATAAGATTTGAGGTGCCGACATGAAAATATGAAAATTTTGAAGGTGCACATGAAATTAAGAAAGATTTCAGATGCTGATATGAAAAAAATCTTCTAATTTTAATGAAGTTCTACAATTTAGCATAATATGGGGGCTGTTTGTTTCGCGTAAAAGGTTGTAAAAGGTGTAATTCGTAAATCACTTACAACTTAATTACAATTACGGTATTTGTTTGGACCGTAATTTGTAAAAAAACTTACGCAACTCAATTACCACTTACTTGCAACCCAATTACTACTCACTTACAACCCACTTACAATTAATTTTGTGGTGATGCAAATTTGTATTATTTTTTATATTGATATTAATTTTTTTAATTTTTAGTATTTATTTGCAATACTTAAATTTTATAAGTCACCAAATAGTTAATTTTATGCTTTAACTTTTTCACTTACGACTTACACATTACGGTAATCAAACACCGTAAACACAATACACGTTCTCACTTACAACTGTATATAACCAACCAAACACTGTAAAACTTACATGCATGTAACTCATTTACAATCATAAAAGAGTTCAGCAATTACGACTTACAAATTACACAAATTACAGTCATTTATTGAGAAGGAAATTCACATACTCAGGAAACGTCCGCAAGAAATTTCTGCGGCTCGAGTTTTCAGGATATATGTGGTTAAAAGGTGCAGTTTCTGTCTCTTGGGTCTCGCTGTTCACTGCCATTTCTACATTTTTCTTGTTTTAGCACACATTTGTGGATGCCATCTTCATGAGTTCATTAATTCTTGTCAAGAGCCTCAAACTCTGTAAATTGAATGAAGATTGTTGGTGGCAGTTCTGAATGTGAGAAAACTCATCTCCCTGGTTCTCATAAACTCAGTTCAGCTCTTGTTAGCTGTTTGCTCTTGCTGATTCAGAAACTTCCTTGTTAAACTGTCTTTTCTAACTTTGATGATATTGTTGTTGTCATCCCAAACCATCACTATCTGGCAAGAGAAATTTCCATGATAAGTTCAGTCTTTTTATATTCCTCTCCCCTAAAGAAGAGAATCTCTGGATAGGCTAACAACCGGTGTAGCACCTGTGAACTCATTCCAAGTGCATTACAAACGTTCCAGGTTCTCCGCCGTCTCTTGCTGCTTTTCCTCATAAAAGAATTGAAGAGAAGTGGTCTTTTAACAAAGATGGAATCACAATAAGACCATTTTACTTCATAAATACAAGTGACACCTTACATTATCAACAGAAGTGATAGCATGCAGCTAACGGTCATAATTCAAACAAGCTTCACAGTGCGTGAGCAGGGGATAATAATTGGTGAAGGAACGAATCAAAGATCACAAAGACCCAGATGAACCACCAGAAGGCGAGCGGATGAAAAAGACCAGAAACTCGAGGCAAAGATGATGAGAAACATTGCAATGATACTGAAGACACTGTACCTTTATTAATACAGATGATGGATCCCCGTTGAGGGGTGAATCCAACAATGCAGTAGTCATTAAGAAGTCTATAGCACAACATAAATTAGAAGTCCTCAGGTAAACGGCACCACACAACTTGGAATTGGCTGTCCTTGCTTCTTGATGTTCATGAGTGAGTTTTTCTCCTCCGAGAATTTTAAATTTCCTATTGTTAACACATATGTACTCAAACGGCCATTTAACTGAATGTCAGCTGTCTGCTCCTCGGCTTTTGGGTTCCTGGACAGGCTGCCGAACAAATTGCCCTCGCACTCTCGGCCGCTCCTCTGCCAGTCGTTTTCTGCTCTGGTAACGGACCTGAAAGAAAAGGCACAAAAAAAACACAGTTCCACCGGATCTCCCACAAAATACAAGGAAAGAGTATTGGTTAGAAATTTCACAAATAGATGGGTAGGTTCCCGAAACTTTAGGAGGATGATATTATGATTAAAAATCAGGAACTACTGGAAGCTAATGTTTTTGTAAAATCTTAGGAATCTGCGTCAATATTTCTCACCAGACCTTCGTGCATTGATTTACTATTGGTTATATTTACTTATGTCTTGGCTAGAAGTTCTGTAGAAGTGATTTCTATATGCTGCAGGTTCAAGCCTACATGTCTGTTTGCCAGGGAGTGAAACAATAAAAGGGAAAAAAAACGAAAAAGAAAACAGTGGTAAAAAAACAAAGGAAAAAAGAGGAAAAGCTTTCAAAAGGAGAACAACCAACCAATGAGGCCCAGGGTCAGGTTATGGGAGGTCTCAAGTTCAACATCAAGCTACGGCTTTTGTTTAAAGAAAATAAACAAAGAAAAAAGGGAAAAAGAATTGGACAATAGGTTTCATATTGGAAGAGAGAACATATAGCTTTGGTTCCTTTCCCTCCTCTTGTTGAATCATCCAAAAGCACATGGATTTATAACCTATTGACTCTTGAATAATGGAGATCTATGTTCTATTATTTGGTGTGATTGACCAAAATGGTCTATATGGGAAATATTCCACTAAAGTATATGACATATGCTACATGGCAACTTCATTATCCCCCCCCCCCCCCCCCCCCACCCTCTCAAGTAACCCAGTCTTTAGAGAGAACTATAAAAAGTGAAGGCACAACTAAATTTTGTGTACCTTCTTTCCAAAATTCCTTTCCTTCCTTTTTTGCCGAAATTTGTTCAGGACCAACTCTCGCTGTGTGAGCCGGTTTTGATCTACGCCACTACCACTGCCGCTTCCACTCCCACTCCCATTGCCACCCCCAGTTCCACATTTTTCTGTAATCCCATTAGCAGTCTCAATGTCCACTCCAGTATTGACAGCTGCACTACTTCCATTCTGCCCATAGCTCCCGTGATTACTGCCTGAATTGCTTCCATTTAGACTATAATTCGCAGCATTTCCTTCAACTGGCCCAGCAAACACATTTGATGACCCACAAAGTTGGGCAGCAGCTGTCATGTTCTTATGAGACAAATCATCATGCTCTGATTGCTGCTGCTTCTGCGTACTATGAACATGGTGGTGGTGGTGGTGATAATGGTGATAGTGATGCTGCACTTGGTACTGACACTGGGCCCCAGTCGACTGTCCAATCACTGTAGTAACTGCCATGTCATCAATCTTCTCTTGTGTAACTTGTTGGGACGTTCTAACCTGCACAGGGTGGAAAGCTGAGGGATGGATGCTCTTTGCAGCCAGTGTAGATGCTGCCTTTTCCTTGTTTGCTGCTGCATTGGTGGTGGAACCCTTGTCATTGTTGTCACTACTGCCATTGGACCCTTGCTTTGTAGTAGCAGGATTTGATTTAGATATCATATTTTGTGTAGACTCTGTCTTCACTGCATCACAGCTGTTGTCAACTGGTGAACAACTTCCTACACATCCTGTTGGAGCTTGAGTTGAAGCTGCAGACGTACGGTACCTGCACCATGAATTAGGAATAACAGTTACCCAATTTCTTACAGAAATTTAATTCGAATAAAATTTCCAAATTCTCTGCTCTTATCATCCTTACCTTGAGAATGCTGATTGGTCAGAACGTCTCAAAATATTGCGATCATCAGGCGTGGCATTCCCACCCTCTCCACTCGATCTTAACCTCTTTAAACTCAGCTGAAGGGATGGTAACTCCATAGAGCCATCATTGTTGTTATCTTTGCTTTCAGAGATTCTGGGGAAGCCATTAGGAGCATCAGTAACACCATTAACTAGTTGAGCATCAGTATTATTGGCAATCCCGCTAATTAGATCAACAGCTTCGGTTCCTGGTTCGTCAAATACATTGTTAATTTCAAGTCTCAGCACATCCTCAATTTTTTCGTCCCTTTCAAGCAGTTTGCCCATGCTCTTGCCTGTCAGCTTAGCAGACATTTTGTCAGCAGGATGCGATTCAGGTTTTACACCTGGATTCCTTGGTACTCCAATCTTCAGATCTTTGCCCATGAAGGCATCTGCTGTACGAAATAATAAAAGCATCAAATAATGTATGGGGGAAAACAAGTGTACTGTTCTCTTGTAAATTAGATGCAGATACAATGGAAGTTGTCATACCAGTATGTTTCTTCTGTTCTTGGCACTCCCTATTAGCAGTCATAGAAGCCCATTTATTGCAGAATATTTCTGAATCTGAAATGACCTGTGCACAGGTGCTATCATGTTGATCAGCTAACTGATCTGATGGAGACATAGGTTGAGGACTGTCAACCTCGACTGCATGTTTTGTCCAAGAACTCTGCACATGATAAGCAAAATGTTGTTTTTCAACATTTTTACTCAACAAATCTGCCAATTTTAGTGAAACCACTGTAGCAAATGTCATTTCATCTAGAGACTTGAAACAAATTATTCGTTTTATAGCAGTAAAATAATTGTCTGGTGTGCAGATGCATGTGTTGCATTTCTTTACTACTATCTATAAAAGTCAAAACACAAATCTAGCACAGTACCTTACTAATGCTTAATGTAGCCTCAATCTGCTTATACATCAGCTTTAAAAACATTAATGAGAACAAAATTGAGTGCCTATTTTAAACTTGTCCCCAATTTTTTCATATTTGAAACGTCTTCAGCATAATGTTAGCTAGCTTTTGCCTGATTGTCACTGGAATCCCGAGTGTTGATCTGTTGTTGATTTCTCTCATGCACATCAGCCACCCGGAGGCCTCATGACACCCAAATAGATATGTGGTTCATGTGGTATGTACCGGTAAACCACATATTAGCATATGCTGTGCTTTATGGCATTTATCTCAGTGTATCTTAGCCTCCTCTTTTTTAGGATTTGAGCAGCCTTCTACCATTTGCTTGCCAGATATTTGCTGGAATCCGAGGCTGTGCCTTAAAGTTATAGAAGGCTTCTTTTCAACAAGTTATGCATCCGATATGTCTGTTTGCTGTTGAAGAACACTCTTATCGTTGTAGATATGTGGTTCATGTGGTATGTACCAGTAAACCACATATTAGCATATGCTGTGCTTTATGGCATTTATCTCAGTGTATCTTAGCCTCTTCTTTTTTAGGATTTGAACAGCCCATTTGCTTGCCAGATATTTGCTGGAATCCGAGGCTGTGCCTTAAAGTTATAGAACGCTTCTTTTCAACAAGTTATGCATCCGATATGTCTGTTTGCTGTTGAAGAACACTGTTATCGTTGTACTTTTGGACTCATCTAGCCAGCATGACTCTGAAGCATGGCACTAAGCCAAATGTGTGTGCTACAAATTGCTGTTTATTCCTCTTCATAATCCAGCGACTACACACACCAGTTAATGATTCATACACAGTTAAGCTCCTGGGGATCATGCGTATATGCCTGCCTTATGATGCTTCATGTGTTGGCAATGTGCAAGTCTGTGAACAGTGATTGTATTCTTGGGTATTGTTAAGGAATATAGTGATATTCACATGTTAGATATAATAGACAATTAGTTAATCAGTAGAGTTGTTGGTTATAGAGTTCTAATATTGTCTAGAGTCTTACAAAGTCCTAATAGTATTACAACTCATACTTAGAGTAGGATTTGATTTTGCATGGAGTCCATATAAAGAGATAATTGCTCATAGTACTATGTAACTGAATTTTGTAATTCTTATGGTAATAAATAAAGATGTAGTATTTTGTAGTTTAACATAATATTAGAGCCTTAATTCTTGTTATTGATAAGTTTTAATCATTTTCTTTCTTTCTTTCTCCTATTCTTATTTTCTAATTCCTAATCTTTTTACTTGACTTCTTCCAGTATTGCTACACTATTATCGCTACAACACAATGTCAATATTGCTATAGTGACGCGTCACTTCTTAGTTGCTCCTTTTTTTTGTTTCTTCTCTTTCTTCTCTTTCAGAAGAAAAAAATAACAAAAGAAAACAACAAAAGAAAAAGAAAAAAATAGAAGAAACAGAAAACAACCAAAAAAGAACTTTTCTGATTGTTTGAAAACTTTTCTTTTGAGGACTTTGATTAATGGGTTTGATTATGTTTTTTTGTACAAACTCGGGAGGATCTGGATAGATTTCTGTGATTGAATCCCACAGGAAGAAGCATTTAGTGTTTAGATTTGTAGTTCTGGGGAGAATTCAAGTTGTGATATGTTAATATTTGCCAAATTTCAAAGGGAGGACTGAAACTATTGCGACTTGAAATCTCAAGAAAGAATCAGGAGGTTGTAGTTTGAGATCCCAAGAAGGATTAGAGTGTTTTCTTGAAACAATTAGATCCCAAGAAAGGAAGAAAGCTGTCGGATCCCAAGGGAGTATAAGAGTATAGTTGAAGCAATTGGATCTTAACGGAATCAGAGCATTGGATTCCAAGGGAGGTTCCAAAATCTTTTCATAGGCAATTGGATCCTAAGAGAAGACCAAAGGTGTTGGATCTCAAGAAAGATCCAAGAGTGTCATAGTGGAAGGTCAGAGACATTTATAGCCCTTTTATACATGACAAATTGTTTTCAGTAATTCTGTGGTTCAACAACAACAATTCACTAGTTTGGAATCAAAATTAGGCATCCGATATCAATAGCTTAACACTCCAACATTTTCAGCACTTACTTTTCTTGTTTTTTCTTTCAGGAAAATTCTCGATATTCATATCATTGTGAGGATGTTATGCAGCATAGTAATATTCAGATGTTAGATAGGACAAGCAAATTAATTAATTAGTAGAATTGTTTGGTTATAGAGTCTTCATAATATTCAAAGTTTTATAGAGTTCTAGTAGTATTCAGATTCATAGTTTGAGTAGAATTTGGTTTGTATATGTATAGATAAGAAGAGGATTGCTACTTCTACATAACTGTATTTTGTAATTCTTTCAATAATTAATGAAGATCATGTAGCCCTTCATAGTTTTACAATTTCACTACTTGGCATGTCCTTGCCTGGTTGTATGCGCTTATTTAACATACACACACAAAAAAAGGAGAAGAAAAACTGGCATGTAGATGGATGTAATTGCCATTAGATATATTTTCATTTCGGTGGTAGCTAGTTATTGAGTGGGAAGGATTCGGGCTCGAATCCTTCCGGAACTACACAAGTCTCTGTGTGTGTGTGTGTGTGTGTGTATGTAAAATTATAATTTATAAGGGTTAATGCATATGTACTAAACGTATTATTCAACAAACTATCAAATCGAATACTAAAATACTCAGATTTGATCTGTTTAATTGGCGAATACTAAAAACTATTTGTTTACCATTAAATGATCACCCGAATAGAATTTGATCGAATAGCTGGAACGAATATTTAGCAAAGTATTTGATAATTATTCGCTCAACTCTCCTCCAAACCAACATTGAACTATGACAATGAAAGCGAACTAAAACTAGGAAAAGATGGACGAGAGACCTAGTGGTTAAGAATGTGAGAGTTCCAGCCAGTAAGCTAGCCGCTTAAGGTGCAGGAGGAGTTAAGTACAGCCCAATGTTTAATTCATTAACCTCAGTGGAGTGGAGAATAAGAGGAGAGGCAGGTGCAATTTAGATTCTTAACTACAAAGTAACACAACACATTCCCATTGTAAAGCTTAATGAAATCACAAATAAAATGGATTGCTAGGGCAATCAAGGACTTACTCTTACATAAATTAGTTATGACAAAGCACAACAAAAAGAACAAAGAACACAGAAAATTATATATAAGATATTAACTGATTTGTTTTAATTATACATTCAACTGAACTCAAATGGATTCACAACTCTTTCAAGAAACCTTTTCAAAGGCCCTCTTCAATCCTCCATAAAAGATAAATTTTCACAAGGTCACACCTACTACACATATAGAAGTTTATCTCAAAAGTACTTCACATCTAACCCTAATCAAACCTTGTACAAATTTAAATCACAACCATCAAAATTCCAATGACCTAATTTATAGATGACACAACTTAATTTCAAGGGAAAATTACAAAAAGACCCCTTGTACTATTGACCATGTAGCACTAACACCTGAACTAGATTATAAGCAAGTACACCTTGACAATGTTTAATCTTTTTCCCGTCTTGTCCTTCACTTTCTTCTCATCTTCTATTCTCACTCCTCTCTTATATGCTTCTCTAAAACTCATTTTTTAAATCAAATTTAGATCATCTTTTTTATCTCCTACTTCTCTTCTCTCTCCCACTCCTCTCTCCCTTTATCATATAACTCTTCTCTCACTCCTCCCTCCCCTCTCATTTCAAAACTCATCCTTCATGTTAGAATTTTGTCTTGTTTTTCAAGAAGAGATGATGGTCCAAGAAAATCCAATTGAGTTGGAGAAGACGATGACTCGAAGCAGAAGAAACAAATTAGGGGAACCAGTTTTCTTTTCAAGCGATTGCGAGTTTCTTTTTCAGGAGGAGTATGAATATGATTCAATTCCTATTCAAATGAAGATTTGTTTCTAAAGATTAAAAGGTTTAGAATCCTTCTTGATCAAGAAGATCAACTCCTAATAGGATTGATCAAGATTCTTCAAGCATACAATGGCCAATATTATCTCATAGTCCAAATAGAATTTGTATTGTAAAATTTTATAAATAAAAGTTGTAACCCAGCATTATAAATTGGAGCAGAAGAGCAAAAGAAAGTTGAGATGAATAACAATGTTAGGCCCTAAAAGCCAAGGCCTTAAAAAGTCAAGAAAGAGAGTAGCAAGATGAAGGTGCATAGAGAGAAAGTATACTCTTGTAATCTAGGCATAGATTCAAGGAGAAGGTGAATACTCTTGCGTCATCAAGAGGAAGATTAGATCTCTTTATATCAAGTTTATTAATAAATCTCTCTCAAGTTCTCTCCCTGTGGACGTATGTCAAGTTTAGGCCGAACCACATTAAATTGTGTATTCTTCTTATATCTTCTAATATTCATCTTGTGTGCTCAATCGATTTCATGGCGTACTTGAGGTCGTCAGTGGGGATCTCGTATCTCCTAACTATTGATATCATGGTAAGTATAATATCCCGGGTTATACACACAATAATTGGTATTGAGTATATCAATTTCGTCACAACACTTCAAATAAACTCAATTTCCCCAAATCAAAATCTCTCCCCTTGATGTGAAACGTGTACGTGTGTAAGAAAATCAACAATAAAACACTCAATCACACTTTACCAAAAATTTAATAATCATTGACATGAAGGATTAAAAACTAATAATACTAACAAATAGTTAATCACACGTAATTTTATCCAATTCTATTAAGAATCAATTAAGAATAATATATTATTTGGTAAGATTCTATGATCAATATCAAATCTACTGAATTACAGGCAAGCACGCAAAATCTCATATTTGAAGACAACAATAAATCAATAAAAACTCAGATATTTAAATATCAGACTCGAAATAATCAATCTGAATTAGAAACGTACATATTGAGGATCACGTGAGACATCAATGTTATGTGATGACTCTAGCTATGTAGATTTGTCTGTGCAGATCGCAACAACTTGAAAATCAACTGAAACGGACGCCGGATGTGAAAGTTATGACTGAAAATGAGGATGGTGCATTAATTGGTTTAGTTTCCAAACCCGTTATTGCGGCTCTCGAGTTTATAACTTAAACCTGTTTCTTCAGTTGATTGGATCGGGTCGGGTTTTCTTCTTTGAAACTGAACGTGATTAGATTTGTTTCTTCTTCTTGCTTGCAGGTGCAAATCGAGAGGACGACGAGAGAGGCTCGCGAAAGGCCAACAAGGTGGTGGCCTTGTGCTCGCGCTATGGGGCAGCAGGGCCTCGGGTCAAGCAAGGAGGAGAGAGGCGAGGTTGCTAGTGGGGGTAGGTAAGTCGCGAACCTTGACTAAACGCGAGGACGAGGGTGATGCTGTCGAGAGGAGGCGACTAGGCCTGAGGGCGAGAGTTGTTATCATACCGGGATCGAGCGGAGGTGTTGTGGTGGAGATGACGAGGGTTGAAAGCATGGATAGTGATAATGAGGGCGATGGGTTGGGCAGCGGCGTCTCGAGGGCGCGGACACGAAGATGATGAGGGAGCTTGGCCTGTTGGCTATCTTGATGGATTTGTTAGTGATCACGTAAGGAGAGCAAGGGAGGACAGAGAAAAAGAAAAGAGAAAAAGAAAAGGGTTTTTTTTTTTAGGATTTTGTGAAATAAATTAGAATTGGGATTGGAAGATTTTGTGAAGAAGAAAAGAACTAGAATTTTGGAAGAGAAAAGAGAAGAGGATAGGCTAGCTAGGAGTTTCCCACTCCTAATCTAGGGTTTCTCTAAAGACTTTATACACAAAAAGAGATATTTGGTGGAGAACTCATCACTCACAAATTTTGCGAAAAATTTCATAAAATTCCTCACTTCATTATATTGTTTGATATAAGAGATCTTTTATAGTCTTTACAAAATTTGAATGCAATTAAACTAAAACTCCTAATCAAAATAGAATTACAGCTCCAAATTTTAGAAACTAAAAAATCAAAATAAAAACTAAAAATACATAGAATTCTACACCTACTGAAATCTAGAACAATATGTCTTCTACATTGGTGATACACGCGTCATGCACGTGGCTTGATGACCGCATCACCCCCTCTTTAAAATATAGACCCAAGCCTAAAACTAACACCCTCTCTCCCTTTTTCAAAATCCAAACCCAAATCCAATATCTTTGTTTACTCTCTCAATCTAACCCTTCTTCTCTCTCCAAAACCCAAGCCCTTGTCCAACCCTAAACTTAAAATCCACCCCAAGTTGCTACTAATGCAACTTGATGTTGTTACTGTTACCGCAGTTTTCTATCGTTGTGAGGGGAGAGGGGAAAGGGAAGACTAGATTGGAGAAGTTATAGGGAAAGGGAGAAGGAGAGGTAGGGAGAGATAAATAAAAAAAGTGGTAATAAATAGAGAGAGAGAGAGAGATTTAAGAAAGGAGAGGGAAAGAGCAACAAAAGAGAGACAGCGAGACTAAAACTAGAAATATGAAAAATTCTTGACCCCAACCTTAAGTGAGGGGCATTATTGCTAATAACCTAATTTAAGAGTTATAAGTGCTACATAGTGAATAGTACATGGGTCTTTCAGCAATTTACCCTAATTATAAACTTGATCCTAATCAAACTATAGTCAAAACCAAGAAAGCTGCAACTTTTTTCTTAACTCGACCAACCTGCTTAACTTGAGGGCAAGCTATATGAGAGATAGTCTTGTACTTACATTCTTGTTGTGGTCATGGCATTGATGAACCATCACTTAATGGAGGTAGCACGTGACAAAAACAATTAATCACTAAAGCAAGTAGCACTCTCCATGGGGTAAGGTAATTGTGCACAATCTTGGAAGATCTATCCATGTCGATCGTTGTTGAATTTTTGTCGCCGCTTTGGTTAATAATTGCACATCAAATGCAATTGTGTCATCCTTGAAAGTTGCCGACCCTTTATCATATCCTAAAAAACAGACAGTTTTTTAGTTTTTTCCCATCAAATAACAATATCATTACTTGTCTAAATGATCATAACTCCACCTTCAACTAAGTAGCTGAACCTATGAGATTCCAAAGCCCTTGAAGCTCCATAAATCCTTCTTAAAACCTGACATATGATGAACACATGAAAATATTCTTATACTTCATCAAGGATTTTCTATTTTTATTGTTCCCATTTGATTACTTTGCCAGCTTCATGATTCCCCATAAGCACTGTGCCTATGTAGCACATGCTCCAAGAAGTGACTTGTGCCTTACAAGATAAGGAGGTTAAAATTTCATCACGCTCACAAAATATCCCCGCCTTATGAGCAACTTTTCTTTCATCGTCTCTAACTTATTATTACTTCGCAATTTTATTACAAAATCTTATTAATGTCCCTTTCCTTGCAAAAGTCACTCATGCCTTGACAATCTCCTTTTATGAATTCACATATCACCTCTTGTGCTTTTCCTCTCTCTATAGAAGCCTTATCATATGCTTTACCAAAAATATGTGACCCTTCATATCCATTTTTCTTCCTCTTCCTGATCTCATTTAACAGGAGCAAAGTGACATCCTCTAAAGTTATAAAATCCCTCCACATAGTAAAAAGAAATGTGATAATATGGTCAAAATAAGGTTGTAAAGTCAAGAAATCATCATTTACTTCTTCACTCTTACCACCAAAATTAATTGACAATTCTTTCATTCAATAGATTAAGGTGCTCATGACTTTACCATATTTCTTCATCAATAACTGACACACTTGTTCCTTTAGGGACAACGGATCCGCTAAAGGGTTTCCTCGTTAGACTCACGAGCCTTTCTCACATTTTGTTGTTGAATCATAGCCTAAAAATCCTAATTCACCAAAATAAGTGGAAACCCTGATATAGAACTTAGAAGCTCTTATCTGGATTCAATTATTCACCATAGGGTAGGCACCCAAATTGAATGGTCAAACTAATATTTAATAGTTACTTAACATGTATGGTTAAATTGGCATCCATGTGTTTGACTTCCACAAGAAATTAGGCATGCATGGGTATAATTGATTTTTAAAAAAAACTACCGGAAGCATGAATCTATCAATGGATAGACATCTATAGTTTAAGCATTGTTGGAAATATCGCCAAATACTGATATGGCCAATACGACCGAAACAAAATGGCAATGTTGATACCAAAATCCTAGCATTGATACCGATAACGAGATTTTCAAACCTTGTCTTAAGGTTAAAATGATAGGCCATCATGAATATATCAATCTTTCCGCGCATGCGTTAACACACACACACACACACACACACACACACTCCGGAAAGATTTGGATGCAAATGTTTCCTATTTGAAATTTGATGATGAGGCATTCACTTTGACTGGCTTCATGAACTTGATCTGTCATGCGGAAGTCACCCAAAACCAAAAGTTAAACGATTTAAAGTTTTTTTGCATATGCATCAACTAGCCGTAAAACTAACATTTAAAGATAGTAACATTTAAAGATAGTAACCTGTTTACATTTATAGTTGGGACATACAAATTGGAAATCCAAAACTTAAATTATGATCTAAACACTTTAAAACCCTTGTTATTCATAAAACAAATAACTCAATATTTTTGGCCATCAATTTTGTGTCTACATGATGTCATGATGCATATGAAGAAAACATTAAATCACTTAAAATTTTAGTTTCTAGGCACTCCAAATAATATAGATCAACTTTAACAAAGTGGTTTTCAAAATAAATACCCTATCATCAAATTGTAATGGGAAGAATTTGCTTCCAAATCCTTCCTGAAGGTGTTGTCTATATGTGTGCAATCAGGTGACAAGTAAGAGTTTTATGAGAAAATAAACTAGTAAGACCATTACCAATCAATCGAATAAATCCTAGGATATAAGGCACCTTCAAAACTGTAAATAAAACTAGAACTACAAATATATAGGAGAACAACTGATGGCACGTAAAGAATAGCCTTTTTTCTAAATCAAAGATTCTTTGAAACCCTACTGTGGGACAAGATTAATAAAGTATACCTCAATAGATGAGATCCGCTTAACGAACAATTTGTCTAAACTATAAATAGAAAACAAGAATCAAGTGGTCCAAAAGGCAAGGGCACTACAGAAAAACATACCTGAGTACCACTTCCATTGTCACTACCATCCCTTGCATTCATTCCAATGCTTGCATTATCAGCTTCATCATTGCTGCTGCTATTGTTGTCAGAGTCATCAGCACTCTTAGACTTTGTAGATTTTTGGGTTTGAATGCCACTTTCGCTCACGCTGCCGCTAGACTGAAAGAGAAACAGGTTGATGCAATGGAGAAGAAGAAAACAATAACTAAAATGCAATGAATGAACCAGAAGATACACCAATTATACTAATACAAGAAGAAAAAATCTCTGGTAGGCATGATGAATGATGAAACTAGATAAATGCTAACATATCTGGAAGTCAAAATGGTTTAAACTTTAGAGACATAAACCCATTTATCAAGTGGTAAAAACTAACAATACTACTTAAAAACCATTGGTTTGGCTATTCCTATAACCACAGTTTTAAGTTTCTTGGTGACACTTGATTTTTTCCCTCTAGGCACTTCTATGATGTAAGATGTACAACATGAAGAAAAAAAAATGTAAACTGAGGGAAATATCCAATTCCTTCGTGCATGCTTTTCCAATGCACCAAGTGTGCACTATAACCATACTCTTTATACAAAAAACACATGATATAGATGAAATAGAAAAGAGAAGGGAGAGAACGAGGTTTGTGGGGTTGGGAGGGGGTTAGGATGCTTACGCTGTGAGATCTCCTCCAAACATGCTGCCAAAGGTTTTTAAGCTCATTCTTCCGGATAGGTTTCACCAAAAAGTCAACAGCACCTTTTGACAAACATTTAAATACTGTACCCATAGAGTCACTCGATGACATCACTGCACACAAAACTCATCAGTTGTAGCAGATTAAAGCGTCCAATCTAAATTGATTTAGAAAGTAATATATTTAATAACTGTTTAATTAAAAGATATCAGGAGAAATACTCACTAATCACAGGAATATTCTTGCAAGCATCACTGCTCATGATCTTGGACAGAAGCGTAATTCCCGAAATACCAGGCATGGCTACCTCAGTCAATACAAGATCAATATGATTTGCCGGATTTTCCAAGATTTTCCAAGCTTGTAACCCAGTGTCAGTAGCAGTGACTGACAAGAGATCATAAGACATTAGAATTGTGATCAATTTACATAAGATGGTTCTTCCTAAAGAATATGAATGAAAGCCCCATATAACTAAGTTCAACTAAACTGATAGTTCATGCATGTGTCAAAGGAATGGTAACTATAACAATTTAAAGGATTTTGTTTTAGGTGATCAAAACTACATAGATAGACATTACCTATCATGACATGTATCAATGTTGAGCATCAAGAGAACATGGTTTACCCCAGTGTTGGGAATATCATCTGAAACTATATTGTTGATACGACCCGATAAGACTGACATGATACCAATATTACCGATATGATGAGCCGAAATGGCCAATATTGTTGATTCCAATACCAAAAACTTAGTGGCTGATAGTGATACCTATGTCAATCAAACCATGGTTTACCCATGTTGTGCCATGTATTAGATCCAGCAGAATAATGCATAAAGTAATTTTCCCAACGACAAAAAGAATCAGAAAGAGTTCCAACTGAATATCCAATTTCACTAACAGAGTGCATAGAAAAGTATGTTGTAATGTTGTCGATTCCATCCTCCTTTACCTCCTTCCACTATTTCCTTCATCTCGTACATGCCAGAACATTTAATCCTCTCTGACATGGCCCTCACTAAATTTTTCTCCCCAAAATCTTGCACATTATTCCAGCCATCAGTGCTACTCTTTATGCACGGCCCCTTTTTATATTCCGAGGACCTATATATGCAGGGAGCAGAGTCACGTCATGGTTCACAGTCGCTGTCTCGGCCGCCGACTCGGCGGGCACTGAGACGGATCGGTCTCGGCGAATCGGATCGGTATCGGGCGATACGCGCAAAACGCTACATAGAAAGCTAAAAAATTCTGAAAAATTGACGACAAATCTTAAAAAAAATGTAGATATCCACATTCATGTATTATATGTTCAAAATATATCACCTAGCATACTAAATATAAAGCGAAAGTATAAATACACGCGTCGTCGGCAGAAGAATATCAAAATACATGCACAATATAGTAAATTGTACAAACTACATTCATAAATACATGCTAATATAGTTATTTTCACATTGAATTGCGATGAGGTACAAAATCATCATCATAATGCCGAGTCAACCGAGTCAACTCTGATTCTCGGCTGAGTCGGTCTCTTCTGAGTTGAGTCGATCGACTCGTGACTCGGACTCGTCTCGGAGCGGGCCGAGACGGATACGACTCGGTCGACTCGTCTCCGACTCGGCCGAGTCTTTGAACCGTGAGTCACGTACTAAGAGAGAATACCCTCTTACTAGTCTAACGGCAAGGATGTAGAGCCAGAGATCTCCAGGGAGGGAGAATTGGATATTTTAAGAGTGAGAGAGTAGGTTTTAGATTAGTTGAGATTGCATTAAGGATGGATGGATAAAGAGAGATGAAATTAGGGAAGATATGCTCATGTTCAACAGAGCATGTCCGTGATTTATCAGCATAGGGAAATTAAGGAGGATAGCGTGAGAGAGAGAGAGAGAGGTTAGGATTTTAATTACTTGATATTGTATTGAGAGTGAGCAAAAAAGATAAATTGGGTTCAGAAGACACCATTTTCTAAAAGGTGAGGAAGAAAACTATGGGTTTTCAAATTTATTGGCATAGGAAAATTGACGAAAGGTGTGGTGTGAATGTTTCTTTACAAATATTATAGTTGGAATCATAGTGAAAATTATATAATATAGAAGTTCAGATGCTTTATCCTCCTTAATTAAGGAGGATAAGGTGTTTTAGTGACTTATTCTACTGAATCTATCATAGCTCTTCAAAAAGATACTTGTTCGTGTACTCAAATTCTATACATTCTATAGGTAAGGCGTTATCTCTCTCACTTAACTCCTATATCCTTTACTTTTGCAACCACATTGTCTCCTCTTACAAAATCTTATCATAATGTTATGCTAGATCTTGGATGGCCAAAACCAGGCACAACCCACATAAAATGGATAGGTCGTAGACCCCGGCACGGCCCAGAGTATTGTATAGGTTAGAACTATAAGTCTATGTACCAATGCACTAGGTATTGGACCAGCCCATGTGACATGTTGGATCGTCCCTTTCATGCCTCCATTTGTGCTTGAATCAGGCTAATCATCCAAGCTCAATTTGGGCCTCTTACCTTGGGCCTAATATGATCATAAGGTTATTTTGTTTTCGTTAAATGAGCGCATGGTCTAGATTATCCAATCGAAACCATTTAGATTTTGTCTTGACTGTATCTAGTTATGAGTAAATTTATATGTTAATCGTATTAGATAACTATTAGTTAATTACAGTATTATTTAACTCGTGCCTGCAATTAGGCCTCCAATGAGTCGTGTCATGGGTCATGACGTGCTGGGTGGAGACGAACCCTGACACAACTTGAAAAAAATAAGGGTTGTAAATTTGAAGCTCATGTACGGCCAAGACTATTGTTCTAGGTATCCGCGCACCAAACGAATTTGTGTCAGCCAATTGTGCCCTGGACCGGCCCAGGTTGATTTCCAACCCTATAAGTGCATCAACTAGATCAAAGTAAACATATTACTTATCTCAGTTTCTAGCTACATCTTTTTAGTGTTAAATCTTCATACAAGATGTTGATAAACAATGTAATGTCAAGACACGGATGAGTTTCTTCGTGCATCAGTATACAAAGTGTAACGGTCCCAGTTAAAAATTTTCCATTTAATCACAATCATCTCGTATAATCCAAACGTGGGGCCCATCAAGGTATAATACTTCCAATATAATCATCAGAATTCTTCACTATACATCAGAATTTCTACTAAGACAACATGGAGACTTATCATGTAAACACCATGGTTCAAATCTATAAGAAACACAGTCTATAATTACCATATCAGGATATATATACATACACAGTTAGAGTCTAACACCAGGTCCTTTATAATTACAAGTCAAGGGTGATACCCAGCTAAAGTACGCATGTTTATACAAAATCATATACATAACAAAAGTAACTTCTAAACAGTGGTTCCGGTGATGGTTGCCGCGCAATTGCCCTTAAGCAGGTCCCTTACCCTTGTCCAAACCTGTAGGTGGAGTTAGAATAGAGTGAGCTTGACGGCTCAGTGAGTAAAACAATAGTTAAATATGCCTATCAAGTAGGTATACATGGCTAAATTATCCGGTTGACATGTGTGTTGCTATACTATTTTTATAAGACTTTATTATTAGCCAAGATCCCAATTTAGAACACAGTAACAAGGCTTTCATAGTCGACTAGACCACTCTATAGTCAACTAAGACTATCTGTAAGTCGACTAATTCTAAAGCTATAGTCGACTAACTTTGCTCCACACGTACCTGCTTCTTTACTAACAGCCAGGGATTTATGTAGTCGACTACCCTTCCTGATATAGTCGACTAACTCAAGTACTAGTCGACTTGAATTCCCCTATAGTCGACTAAAACTGTCAAAAGTTGTTACTCTCTGGATGTCACCTATAGTCGACTACCCTCCTGGTATAGTCGACTAATCCAATATATTAGTCGACTAGTAAGTTGACTATAGTCGACTAAAACTGTCAAATTTGTGTTACTCTCTGGATGTCACCTATAGTCGACTACCCTCCTGGTATAGTCGACTAATCCAATATATTAGTCGACTAGTAAGTTGACTATAGTCGACTAAAACTGTCAAAAACAGATTGTTAACTTTCTGTTTGCTCTCTGTATCTGGGATTAGTCGACTACAGTCTGTTTGTAGTCGACTAATCCTGCTATGATTTGATGTTAAGGATTTAAGCATGATAATGTCATAGGATTTCTATCATAGCAATAACCATATACATACAATATAATCTCCCCTTCTACGCCTCCGGTTCAACCCGGTCCCTTCCTCCATTACATAAATATAAAATCTCCCCTTCTACGCCTCCGTTCAACCCGGTCCCTTCCTCCATTACATAAATATAAAATCTCCCCTTCTACGCCTCCGGTTCAACCCGGTCCCTTCCTCCATTACATAAATATAAAATCTCCCCTTCTACGCCTCCGGTTCAACCCGGTCCCTTCCTCCAACACATAATACCATCATACCATATCAATATGCAAGATATGTAGTAATATCATGAATTCGTAAACAAAAGTAGAAAGTATTTGCGGAATCGAAAACACATGTCTTTATGAGTTAGCTAGCATGTCTTGATATCACAAATATGCATGATCTCAAAGATGTACATAGTGTCAAGTACTTATGTATCTCTTACACTTTATTTCCTTTCCTACTTATTTCTACTCATCATGTTGTTAAGATAGTATGTTCTACTCACTTTTAAAGTGGTATACTCTGATTTATGCTGCTGCCCCTTGTTGTTGCTGCTGCCCTTTGTTGTTGCTGCTGCTGTTGCTCCTTTGCTGCTGCTGCTGCTGTTGCTTTGCTGTTGCTGCTGCTGTTGCTTGCTGCAGCTGCTGCTGCTTTGCTGCTGCAGGGAAAGAAAGAGAGGGAGAGTTTGGGAAGAGAGAGAGTTTAACCAAAGTGGTTTAATCCTCTACAACCCCTCTATTTATAGCCTCTAACTCTCCATAGGATTGTGCCAAGTGTCCCCTAAACATCCCATCAAGTTTACTCTTCTCCATGCCTCTCCCCCCTCTCCATGAGGTACAAGCATGGGGGGGCATGGTGGTAATAAGTCAAACACATGTGGGGTATTCTTATACCTATATACATGGATGTATAAATACTCATGTATACATACTTATTTATACATACACATATAATAATCATGACTTAGCTAAGGCATCTTGCATGCATACTAATCCCATTACCCCTTATGATTAATTAGGAAAAGAAATGCTTAATTAGGGCAAGTGTTACACAAAGCCACAAGACAAAACAAATAAACATATCATAACAATCAAATTTACATACTAATCAAGTAATCTGTTAGTGAAGGAGAATAAATGATGTGAAAATGAAATTGAATGGTAATTGAAAAAAATATGCCAGACTGTATGGGGAAAAATAAAACATGATGAAAAACATGCAGTCCAAATGCTTAGCAGAATCATAATAACAATCAGTGATGTCAGAAACTTAACAAGAAACTAATATAACTGCGATGAATACCTTCATAACTGCAATTACGAAGTAGCGCGCTGACCACTTGGCGGGTTGAATCATCACTCTCCACTAGCAGAACCTTGAGTGTTCTAACAGGAAGAATTTTCTCCCATCGGACAATTGGACCAGGTGGCAACTGCTGCTGCTGTTGCTTCTGAAGACCTGGCTGAACGGCCACTGGGGCAACAGTTCCTTCACGGCCATCATTGATTCTGGACTCATCTTCCTCTGAGAGCTCCTGACCCGCCCCCATGATACCATCCCTAACTTCCTTGCGCTCATCCTGTGTGTCATTGTTGAGTTCCGCTACACCCTTGTTCCTAGCCCCGTCTAGGCTCACTTGACGGGCACTACCTCCCATCGACCAGATTCAAAAAGACCAACAGTGAGGAAGATGATAGAATGGATCAATGACAAACCGTCGTTAATCCAACTAGAGACCTCGCTCGTTCTCTTGTCTTCAAGAGAACCAACTAACTACTCACCCTACATTCCAGAACATATAATTAACAAAAAAAGAGAAAAGGAAAAAAAAAAAATATCAATCGAAGATAATAATGATGGAAGCGTAAGACCTATTCTTACATATTCCCGGTTTAAAACAAAGCCTATGGCAAGATGATCAGGTATAGAACAAATTGAAATCAACAGAATGCCCAGAAATATCTGTGTACCTGTTTTTGAGAAAAACAGGGAGATGGTATATAATTGAAACAGCACAATGTTCCAAACCTAGCTACCAAAATGAAGTGTTGCAAGAAGCCCAAAGAGAACAACTCCTGTTGTTGTTGCAAGGGAAGGAAAAAACTTCCACCAAAATAAACTGAATAATGACCAAGGGATGGTAAAAGCACCTCGATTATCAGGGGGAATCAAGAAATCAGTACCAGTCCACCAAATAGAAAATCTGAATTGTCTTCAGACCCTAGCAATCAAGAAAACAAAAAATTGCATATTGGTTAGAAAAGCAATCCCAAGTAAGTCACCAAGGTTTTCAACAACAACTAAAATAAGTAACTAAATATACCAATTTTTAAAAGGAAAAAAATCAATATTTCTTGAAGAAATCTAGAAAGACAAAAAATTACAAGATTCAATTGCCTTAGCATTCCATATACAGAGAAATCACTACATGATAACACACAAACCCTAGCAATCGAGCATACAGTATAATCACAAATTGATCCCAAAAAAAGCAATCTATTACCACAAGAACCGGAAAAAAAAATCAAAAAATAAAAGCCAAAGATCTACACACAGGGGTTTCAACTAATAAAAAAAATAAAAGATAATATCAATAAGATAATGGTGAAGAGTTCTAATTTCCTCTCTTTTTTCTCCTGAGGGAAGCTTCCAGCATAAAGTTAAATTAATTAGACAAATTTAAAAAAGAAACGAAGAGAGAATCAAAATACCTTTTCGATCAAGATGAACAAATCCCCAAGCTGGATCGGGGGCGAAATAAAGCAAGGATCACCGGAGATCTGGGAGATTTTTGAACGGAGTCAAATTCAAAAAGATGAGAGAAAGAGAGAGAAGAGGAGAAAAGATTTCAGCTTTTTTTTCTCTCAATAATTTTCCTTTTTTTTCAAGAGACGCTGAGATTTTAACGTTTTTTTTTTGAATTTACTCAAGTTGGGTGGAAAGAGCTGGAACCAAAGAAACCCATCGGTCTTCTCTGCAACTCTGAACTCAGTGGGTGAAACGAGAGAAAGATATAGGGAAGGGGCAGGGCGAGAGAGATATTAGGTCCTCCCGCTGACGTGGCACAAGTGGAGGCCAAGGGGAGTCCAAGCTGGCACGAGTTGGGACACGTGGCGGCTAATCAGCGGCCGGTGCAATCAGAGCTGGACAAAATCAAAAGCCCCAGCTCGCGAGCCCGCTCCGCATCCCGCAGGATACGCGAGATCTGGTACTGGCCACGTGGCGGCAACTAACGGCGCCGTTAGAAAAGCTGAGGTTCTTTCGGGAGCGTCGCTGTCGCGTCCGTGACGGCTGGGGCGAGGAAAGGGGCTAACGGAGGGGGTTGACGGCGTTTTGATCGCACGGGACGGGATGGGAGAGTAATCTACAGGGGAGACATCTGATTATTCGTGGATATCTACATTCGAATCCGTCTACAA